>JBBPRV010000458.1:0-19862 GCA_038093235.1 Boletus harrisonii
ATTTAATGTCAGGAGAATTTAAATTATAATATTACACAGTATTCAGCTGTTCATCATGCAAAACCTTCCTAAAATCAATCTTGATAGCATAGCCAACCCCCTGCCAACCCATACACCCCTACAGCATCACAAAACCTTCTGGAAACTTGACTGTTTCTTGCACTAGCCTATTATTGATTTTCTGAGCTGCTCTTTTCCACCCTCCATTTGCACCCATCTGACCCTAGGTGATTTATATTAGCTTCACTACATACACCACACCATCTTCTTCTAATCATCTATAGTCCAATCCTTGTAACCATAAGCACAATCCAGTTGAGTCTTATGATGCTTGGCTGTGAGAAGGGAACATTTAAGCTTGATCACAGTCTTCATACTAGTTTTCTTCAAGTGCTAATGCACTCTGGTAGTAGATGTACATATATACAAAGGTATATGAGACAACATAGCACATGGCATCACTGTTTATATCAGCATAGAGAGGGCCCTATCCATATGCATTAAGAGATCAGGCACTAGGCACCATCACTTGAAGTGTACAGAATTTTCACCAAAGCTAATCCTATGTTTTATTAGACCCTTTCCCTACACTTTCCTATGCTTCCCAAGCCCATCTTTCCTAGACCTTGTTCATAGCTAATCCTACACTTTTGGTACACTTTCCTACACTTTCCAAGGCCTATTGGGCTAATTATTTTGTTTTGTGATTTGGACACTCTTTTTGTGATCTAATCATGATCATTCTTTTTTTATCTGCAGCCCCACATTCCCATGGTCATGTCACATTCAGCAGATATTTCCATTTATGGCAATACCAGTTAGCAATAAAATCATCAAACATTGTGACTACACAAATGAAAATGTACCATTGTGGGCCATTATAGCACATTGGCCCATACTGCCAGTGGCAATGCTGTTTGTATTATGTATGCCTACAATCCTGCCACTGACACCCCTTGTTCATTCTGTTATCCTCAGCTGCTATGGCCCTATCTATGCATTCTAAAAAACAAGTTGTTGTGGTGCACTGTAGCAACTACCCCCCTATTGTTAGGTTCTCCAAATGGCACCATATGGTCCCCCATCATGGATTGCCATTACTATCATTGATCCACCCTTGTCCCCCCTCTCTATGAATATATTTCTTGCAGCTTAGTGCAGAATGTTGCAGACTACTTTCAGAGAGAAATACATATGCTTTTATTTATAGCTAAAACAAGAATCTCTGACTTTTTATGTGACATTCCTGCATCTAGGCATTGTTTTAAACATTGTTTTTTTCCTCCTTCACTGCCTACAGCCAAGTGGTTACCATATTGGGTTTGCTTTCTCAGCAATGCGACTTGTGACTAACTGATCACTGGTTATTAGTATTTTCCATTCATCCTTCCCAAACAGAGAACCCATGTTAAATTTGGTTAGGTTTGAGGGTTAGAAATGGGGAAATTTCCCGAGTGAAGCAAGGGAGGGGGGGTGAAGCCCCCATTAGGTTGGTTAGGTTGGTTATGTTATGTTGGCACCTGTATTAAAAAACAAGGCTTTAGGATGCCCACCCGCAATTGGGGTGGAACCTCTTCAGGCAATCCTGTACAAGCCAGCAGTACCTTGCTTCAACAATTATATACTATGTACTGCAGTATTTTACTATCTGTGGTACTATATTTCCCATATGATGTACTGATTACCATACTTGTTAGTGACTAGGCAGTGCATCGCTTGCATCATTCCAGTTCTCCATTTCCTGCCTCATTGGCAATTGCCCCTTCCTTTTCCTTTGTGTTCTAGCATAATATCTAGCCTTTACCATTGCATCATGTAGTACGGACCCTTTGTTCATGTTTGTATACACGCAACTACTTACCACCTTACTGATCATAACGTGTTTTTGGTTATTACTTATCACCCTACTGATCACATTATCAATCATAACATCTTTATGGCAATCACTAATCACTTTTTGTGGTGTGATGTATTTGTTCATGTTTGTACATATACATGCAATACCTCCCTTCATCGTTCTTCACTGATGGTATCTATCCATAACTTGGGGATTCTTGTTGATATGGATTTGCATGGAGACATTCTAGATATGCTCTCATTCATTTCATCTTGATACACTCACTACCTTGTTGTTTTGTTTTTGTTTTCCCTAGTTTCTACTCACAGGCCTAACTGTTCTAGTCTTTCTGTGTGTTAGGACAGATTCCACTATCATAGTCCTCTTTCTTCTAATGTGAACATTATCATGCTGTTGGTTTGTCCTCCTCTTTTTTTTTTCTTTGGAGTTATGAATGCTGTTTCTTTCCTTTCTCCCATTCTATCTTTCATCTTTGCTCTATGCATAATGTGTACATCATTGCATCCCCTGCCTTAGCTTTCTAGAGTGACATGAATGTCCTCTTTTTTAACCTACAATTGTTAAGGTGCTGTTCAAATGGCTTGTATGCCATTCAGTTACCCCCTTTTCAAGGTACTACTACCATTGCTGCCATCAGCACAATGATTGAAAATTTTGGGTCGTGAACATTGTGTCTTTCTCTTTAGGAAAGATTCTCCTCAAGTTATTCTGTCTTTCATCTTTGCTCTGCGCATGGCATGTATGTCATCACATCTCCTACCTTCACTTTCCAGAGTGATGTGGATGTCCTCTTTGTTATGCTATGACCATCAAAGTGGTGTTCAGATGGCTTGTACACCATTTAGTTACCCCCTTCTCAAGATACTACTACCATTGCCATAGTTAGCACAGTGATAAAAGAATTTGGTTAGTTGAATGCACTCCTAGCATCTCCTATGCATTACTCATTCTCTATTTCATGTCAGCATGCTGATCCACTCAATTTGATTGGTCTTCATTTAGAGTTATTCCCTTCTTCCATGCTGTATGGCATTATCATCAAACATATTCATACATTATGTATGTATCTTGTGGAATATTTGTCATGTGTGTACCAATCCTTATTTGTGTGATGAAGTGCCCAATCTCATTGTAAATGTGGCTTTTAGTTATCTTGTCAACAACTACCATACCTCGCATCTGCACCCTTTTCTATCACAATGCCAGCTCAGCCTTTGAAGAAGTCTGTTTGTTTTGCTACTTATTATGTATACTTACCAGACTTTAGATGTCACCAATGCTCTTTCAAGTTTTGGAACCTTACTAGTCACATCCAAATTGCTCATCAGATGCATACACATGTTAAGTATCAAGGTCAGTTCACTATTTTTTCAATGTCTTATTTTTGTGCATATAGGCAGGGCTATCACTCTGGAATGTCTTGATGATGGATGTTTTCATTGTCCTTGTTGTGAATTCAACAATTCCAATTCTAATCACCTTAGAATGCACATGAAATCATCTTGTCCCTATAATAAGGATCACCTTTCTGCCATGCATGTTTTCTTACCAACAAATCTGCTAATGACCAACCTTTCCCTCTTCAAATTGTATGGCATAGGGTGATGCTGAAGGTTATCTTTCAAATGAAGAACACCCTTTACCTGCCACTGAAAACCACTCTCCTTCTGTGTACAAAGATATCAACCACTGTGACTTTGATCAATCCAAGAATATCCTTCAGGTGATGCATGTATGCATTTTTCTGCCAATGAACATGAACCATATAATGTCAGTGTCAATGGAGTCAATGGTAATTTTAACTTCTGCCAGTATTCTTGCAATGGACCACTTTGGATTATAGATCATGATGCAGAAATGACCATTACATCCCCACAATCTCCCACCCAAGATGAGTCAGCAGAAACTTCTGTTCTTTCTGAAATTCTTTCTGTGCACTTGCACACACTGTCTACCCCTGGCCTCCATGTCAACCTTGTTTATAAACTCATCATATGTCTTGAATGCTCCGAAGCTGTGGAATATCATCACATACAAGGTCATGTTGCACAGCACAGTCTGACTTGTCCCCCCAAGGATGAGTTTACTGCTATCCTGCAAGATTTAGATCTTATGAGGCCTTCTTCTTTGTCTCTGTTTGATGTTATTCCTCCAATTGTTGGTCTCAAGTTGGCCAATGGGTTTACTTGTCTTGCCTAGTCTTGTGGAATCACTGTTTGTTCTAGAACATCCCTTCAATGCCATCATGAATGATTTCATACTGGTGTTGCTGTCTCATCAGAACTCTGTCAAATTCATCACATCTATGGTTTCAGAGGCCACCAAATGGTTGTCCGCATTGACCCCTCTCTAGCCGTTATGCATCCTAAAGAGAACCACTACTTACTTTCTCTCCAACCCTCTGATAATCCTCACAAAATAACTGGCTTTCTTCACCAATCCAAATGGCCTCAAGTTATCAGCAGCCATTCTACACAAGAAATTCTATCATTGATTGCTAATCCCAAGAATGGGTGATACATTTTTTCCTATCATGCAAGCTATCAAGACCAATTTCAAATGGATGTGGGATGAAGTGGAAAGTATGGAAGTCCTTCCTTGCTGACATATTCATACCCTGAAAGGGTCAGTCACTTGCAATCTTTACCCCTTTTCTTTTGTTTATTTTTTCCTGTTAGCAATCTGGATCCACTCTCTGCAACTTGAGAATAAACCATTTGAATGCTCTCAGACTGAAGAATATTTATTTCAATGTGCAAATCAATGGGCCATGTATATATGTGCCCTTTTTCATTCTTTGGAATTATCTCCACCCATTTTTACTCTTTTGTCTGAACAACTTGAACATTCTCAGTTTCTTATCCATACCCTGACCAATAATGTAGACCTTTTGATCCCAGTTCAATCTCAGTCTTTCTCCTTGATGTCAACTTACACATTGGACGTCCAGAGAGATAACTCTCTCTGCCCTCTTAGTTGCTTCATTATTGTGAACTATTGTGATCTTAGAAGCTTGTGTGTTACAGGGATCCCCTGGATGTCTGAAGCCAAGGAGCACGAGTTCACTTCGTGGATTTCTGCGTGGAAACCCAAGGACTCCAATTCCGATTTCCTCCGTTTCTTTGATCTTCCTTCTGATTCCTTTGATCCTTAGACGGAGTTCCGTTCTTCTTCTGATCTTCCATTCCAGCCGGAACTCCTGATCCTTTGCGCAGTCCACAGTATGTCTTCCTTTTGTTCCGTTCCATTCCTCCCCTTGACCCTATTTCTTTTACGGACGTATTCCCTTCTAGAACGGCATTCCACTGTTCCGTTTTCCCTTCAGGACTCCTTATTCAGGGTCCACTCATTGGTATATAAACGCCCAGTGTACTTGTACTTTTCCCTAGTTAGTTCTACACAATACAAGTGTAGTATCTAGCCCAATCCACTGGTAACTTGCAAGTTACTTGTCAAGACCCTTCTCATAGTCTCTATGCCTACCAAGCGTAAGAAGACTCTTTGATTAGCTTAGTGGGAAATGTGGTCCACAAGCTCAAACCTTACCCGTCGTTCATCACATGACTCTCGCCAATAAAGCTAGGTTCTACGCTTAGTGTAACAAAAGAACTAACTGCTTTTCCATCCCTACCAATTGGTAGAAGGACGAGACCATCCCCACCACCACGCGCAGGATCAACCTTGAACACCTCCTCCGACAAGGATATAGAGAAGAAGAAGAAGACGATGAATGTTCCACTGGAACCAGATCTGCTCCCGCTCCACCCAAACTCTCACCTGTTCATAGAGAACCGACTCCGTGTTCTTCTTATACGAGTTCAGGAAGGCGTATGTATACCTGGCCCCTCAGCTTCTCCGTCCCCCTTCAACACTCCACTAGCCCATGCTCTGGCTCTTTCTCCTTCCCGCCCACCTTCAGTCTCTCACCCTTCGCCCATCCGTGATCCTGCACCTCCGCCTTCTCCCCCTTCTGAACCACCATCTGACTCTGATTACCATTCTGACGATGACAACATGGCCGACAAACATTGTGCCAATGGGACCGAGCTTAAGGCTGGTCTGCCAGACGACTTCTCTGGCCAGGACGAGGATGCTCAATGATGGGCCCTCACCATGGAGGCATACTTCCAGATGTCTCCATGATTCAGCACTGACAAAATGAAGATACTCACTCTTTGCAACAAGATGAGTAGGGGACACAGTGCTATCTTTTCTGAGGGTTGGTTGAAAAAGATGCTGAACCCCGACGTATCAGCAACAGAGAAGACCATGGAGAAGTTTTCAGATGACTTCGCGCAGGTCTTCTTCCCCTCAGACTGAACTGGAAAGGCTCACGCAGCCTTAGGCGACATACACATGGAAGGATTGCCCTTTAAAGGGGACTTTCATGGATTCTGCTCTGCTTTCAAACTTGAAATGGGTCAGAGCGAAATAACAGATGAGTTTGTCTTGAAAGACATGCTCAAAAAGGCAGTATCTGAGGATCTTGCCTTCCGAATGGCCATGGTCGATGAAGAACCAAAAACGGCCAAGAAGTGGCTCGACAAAGCCGCTCAGTTTTACAACGTGGTCCAGCGCTTGAAGAAACTTCGCTCTGGCACTTCTACATACGTTCCTTCCAGAGGTAATCAGCACTCTTTCAATACCTCCTCATCTCGTCAGGACCCCTACACTATGGATATCGATGCGATCCGACTTTCCCCTACCCAACGAGCGGAGCATATGCGCAACAACAAGTGCTTTGTTTGTTACAAGGTCAGATGTCACTCTTCTAAACATCCCCACTCCGGAGGCACTCAAGGATTTTCTCCTCGACCTCCTGCTCCTTCAGCTCTGAGAATTCGGGCCACCACGGTGTCTGCTCCTCCCTCGTCACTTCAGGAGTATGCCAGGATGCTCAATATCTCAGACGCAGAGGCGGTGAACTCCCTAAAGATCATCTATGGAGCAACTGACGAAGATGGAACCCCAGTCGAAACCACTGAAAGAGTGGCTAGACTAGTTGTAGATGAAGAAGAACCCATTGAGCCTCGTATTTTCTATCACGACGACGAGGCTAACAAGGGACCACAGGATTTTTGAGTGGAGGGAAAGAGTCAGCGTCTTTACCCTCCTTTACTATTGCGCCTGTATTTGTATCTGGAAAGAACTCAAAGTCGATCTCGATTCCTGTTTCTTTGTCTGGATCAAACTGCAAAATCGCTGAAATGCATGCCCTCATCAACTGTGGGGCTACTGGATGCTTTATCAGCACAGCTCTCGTCCATCGCCTTGGATGGGAAACGCAATGACTGCCAAAACCTCTGACGGCTCATAACGTGGATGGAACTGTCAACCAAGGAGGTTTAATACGAAGGACGACGATTGTACACCTTTGTATCGGAGAGAACGTGGAGAAATGACTTTTCTACCTCGTTCAGGCCAATGAGGAAGTGATCTTAGGACTTCCTTGGCTATGCCACAACAACCTGACCATCGACTGGTCAACTGGAATGATCTCTCTCCCTTACAAGAAAGGGATATCACAACCAAAGGAGGACGCCGAGACGCAGCGATACCTCCTTCGGTACAACCACATCTCCGAGGATGCTATCTTCGATCAATGGGTCGATGATTTAGCCATATCCATGGGAGTACTTCCTCCCTTGGAAATCAACAAGGTCACCGTCTCGACCTCTATCGCCGCCGACCAAGAAAAGAAGGTCGTCGAACTACCACCCAAATTCACCGAGTTTCGTGATGTCTTCATGAAAGCGAAAAATGTCCCTCTTCCTCCTCATCGACCCTTTGACCACACCATCGAACTTGACTCTTCGTTCGTGCCAAAGCGAGCCAAGAACTACTCCTTGAACCCTAAGGAGATGGAGGCGTTGAAAGGATTTGTCGAAGAAAATCTACGAGAAGGAAAGATCATGCCGTCAAAGTCTCCCCAGGCTTCTCCGTTCTTCTTTGTGCCAAAAAAGGATGGAACCTACCGTCCTTGCCAGGACTATAGGTATCTCAATTCCCACACGATCAAAAATGCTTACCCTCTTCCTTGTATTGCTGATTTAATTGACACCTTGAAGCACTCTAGGTACTTCACCAAACTTGACATCCGTTGGGGCTACAATAATATTCGCATCTGCCCCGAGGATCAATGGAAGGCCGCCTTCACCACCCCTCTTGGTCTCTTTGAGCCAACGGTAATGTTCTTTGGGCAGTGTAACTCACTGCCAACATTCCAGGCTTTCATGAACCATATCTTCGCTGACTACCTTGCGAAAGGTTGGCTCATCATTTACATGGATGATCTGATGGTTCATTCAAAGGACTACGACGAACATGTCAAACGAGTTCGTCTTGTTCTCCAATGCCTTCGTGAACACAAATTAGGCATAAAATTGGAAAAGTGCACATTCTGTGCACCAAAGGCAGAGTACCTTGGCATGATTGTCAGGGAAGGTCAAGTTTTCATGGATTCCGTGAAACTGACCGCTATAGAGGAATGGATTGCCCCACGATCTGTTAGTGCAGTACACTCGTTCATGGGCTTCTGCAACTTTTATAGGAAGTTTATCCCGGATTTTCTAACATTGTTCAGCCGCTTCTTTCTTTGACGAAGAAGAATGCTGCTTGGCAATGGTTACTGGTCCATGAGGCTTCTTTTCAGAATCTCAAGAAGGCTTTCCTCAGTCGGCCAGTATTGTGATACCCCAACACCAACCATCCATTCTACATTATGACAGATGCTTCTCTTTGTGCGTCAGGTGCTGTCCTGATGCAAAAGGATGGCAATGGGGATCTCCACCCCTGCATCTATTACTCAAAGACTTTCACTCCGGCTGAGCAAAATTACGATATCTATGACCGCGAACTTTTCACCATCATATGAGCCCTTGAGGAATGGCGACAATACCTCACAGGCACTAATCACCCGGTCACGGTGATCACGGACCATAGGAGCTTGACGTACTTCAAGTCTCCCCAGAACCTCTCTTGCCGCCAGGCTCGCTGGTCGATGTTCTTACAGGACTTTGACCTCTGCTGGGACAACCAACCTGGCTCTGCCATGGGTCCTGCGGATGCGCTTTCTCGTTGGGATGTTGTCGATACATCCTCCGACAACACCGCCGTGACTCTCCTCCCAGACGTCCCCATGCCAACGGACGTTTTGGCTGTGATCATTGAACAGCTGGACATTGCTCTCGCTACCAAGATTGCTCGTCACACCGCTGAGGATCTCCTTGTCACCGACGCCGTTAAGGCATTAATGGAAGGTGATTTGCTTTCCCTTGCACTTCCCCGAAGGATTGGACCTTCTTGGATGGTGCCTTGTACTTCAAGGGCCGTCTATATGTTCCCGAGCCTGCCCGACAGGACCTTGTCCGCTCCCTCCATGATTTGCCTGCTGGGGGTCATGGGGGGTATTTCCGCACTGTTCACCTTGTGCAATGCAATTATTGGTGGCCTGGTCTGACCACCTTTGTTCGCCGCTTTGTTGCTGGATGCGCTATTTGTCAAGCAAACAAGGTCAACACCCATCCGGTGGCTCCCGGTCTATGTCCAATTTCCTCCTCTGCGAGTCGGCCATTCCAGCAGATTTCCTGTGATATGATTACCGACCTCCCCCTATCCTCTGGCTTTGATTCTGTGCTGGTCGTGGTCGACCATGGGCTTACTAAGGGGGTGATTTTCATCCCTTGTAACAAATCTATCGACGCGGCAGGGATAGCATCCCTCTTTTTCAAACATGTTTTCTGCCGATTTGGTCTTCACAACAAGGTCATCTCTGATCGAGGACCTCAATTCGCTTCTGCCTTCGCTAAAGAGCTTGCCCGGCTCTTATCCTATGACATCACCCTTTCCACTGCCTACCACCCTCAGACTGATGGAGAGTCTGAACGAGTTAACCAAGAACTCGAAACCTATCTCCGAATCTTCTGTCAAGGAAACGCCTCGAAATGGGCCGAACTCCTCCCAATGGCTGAGTTTTCACATAACTCAGCCGTCCATTCCGTCACTAATGTCTCGCTGTTCTCTTTGATGCATGGGTATGAACCCCGTGCTTATCCCCCGATCAGAACAACCTTTCTTCCCGCCTTGGAAAAGTGGTTAGAAATCCTTGATGCCGCACAAAAGGAGGTGACCGCTGCTCATGCCAAAGCTGCTCAGACTGTCAAAGAGCGCATCGGAACGAAGTTTACCCCCTGAAAAGTAGGAAATAAGGTCTGGCTCGACTCTCAAAATCTCAAGTTCAATTTCCCCTCTCGCAAGCTTGCTCCTCGCCACAAAGGACCATTTGAGATTGACACTGTCATTTCTCCTTATGCTTACAAGCTTCGTCTTCCCTCAACGTGGAAGAAACTTCACAACGTCTTCCACACCTCCCTCCTTTCAACCTTTACCGAGATGGATGAACATGGACCAAACTACTTCAATCCTCCTTCTGATATCATCAAAGGAGAAGAAGAGTACAAAATCGAGACCATCCGTTCTCACTGAGGATCTCCTGGACGCCACCAGTTTCTTGTCTCTTGGAAAGGCTACTCTCGCGTGGAGGATACTTGGGAACCAGAATCACATCTCTCACACGCAAAGTACATGCTGCGAGCATACAAATTATCTCGTCCCAAGGATTTTGTTATGGTAGCTTCCCCCTAGTCCTCATTGTTCCCATCGTCACCTCCAGCTCCTCCCCATCTGCCACCCCATCCACTCGTTATCCCATTGCCCCACTCCATGGTTTGATTGTTCAAGGGACAAAACACTTTCCACGCCTCCAGTCGACTTGGTTCCTCCCATCCCTTCTTCCCATCATAGATCCAATGAGGGTTGTATGCCGTAACCTCAAAGGATTTCCTCACTATCAGCAGAGTCAGCGCATTCCCTCGACGTTAGCGCAATGGCTCACTAAATCACCCACACATCACAATGGGCACCCAACGCTCCAACACCCTCTCCTGGAGATCCAGGATTCCCCGCATCAGGACGAGGATGACCAGCATGGTCACCAACACCAAACACAACGTGATAAAGGAGATTGTTACAAGGAGGAATTGATACATGGGGATTTTTCTGAAGTCCTCACACGCTTCATCACTCACCTCTTTTAACTTTCTCTTTAGTCACCCTATCTCCCCCATGCTGTGCCCACAGTCTGCAGTCCGCAGTCCACAGTCCCGACTCCACCTGATCCTGTTTTGATCCGCAGAAACATTGGAACTCCATTTCCTCCATGCTTCTTTCCATCTCCGTTCCATCTGACTTGTTCCGATTCTCCATATTTGGAATCTCCTGGGTACTTAAATGCCCAGGAATTTTGTTTGTTTGTTTAGTTTCAATTGATTTTCCCTTATGTCTTCTTCCGTTGCTGTAGAACGTTCTACCTCTCCCTCCAACCCTGCCATTCCCCTCTTGTCTCTTGCTAGATTCCCTCTTCGAGAACTCCATGTCGCCATTGCATCCATCCTTGAAGACCCGGCAGCGCTCCTTCCTATCGAACAAAGCGCGGAGTTCAGGAATGATCGGGAAGTCTTCACAGTGGGTCTCATTCAGCTCTACCACAACTATTCCCACGGAAGACTCCATCTGGCAACGACCACCGATCTTTCCCCTGCAGATGCCCTTCAGTGGAACCAGAGGCTCATCGCCCAGCAGTACGAGGTCCTTCAACTCCTTTGTGCCACCCACTTCTCCCGCTTCTTCCACCTTGTCCCGGAGCCAATCATGCGGCGAATCCTCGCTGCCTCTTCTGGACTCTGTACTGAGCAGCAACAAAGGAACCTCCTCACGGCTATGCCCCCTTCTCCCAAGACCTCTGACTCCTCCACCCTCAGGTCGACTCCCATCAACTCTACTCTGAACCCTGACTCCGGAGCTGCTACTGCAGTGACCTCGGAAAAGAGTGAACCCCCTTCAATGCCGGACCCACTCCCCGTGCCATCCCCACTTCACCGACACCAACC
Organism: Boletus harrisonii; assembly: GCA_038093235.1. NCBI lineage: Eukaryota > Fungi > Basidiomycota > Agaricomycetes > Boletales > Boletaceae > Boletus > Boletus harrisonii. Next base: position 11,806 of record JBBPRV010000458.1, read on the forward strand.
CACATCTGCCCCTGACCTTGACTTCACTCGGTTGGTCGGGACCCTCGAATCCATTTTCAGATCCATGCCCTGGACTCCCACCACAGTTATCCAAGGAGTTACGCTCCCTAGACGTCGCAATCGCGCAGCTGTCCGCTGCTTCGTATGTGGCAGCCCCAGCCACCTCCGTCCCAACTGCCCGACCTATCAGTGTCCCTACTGTAGGGTCAATGCTCCCGGACATATCCAATCCACCTGTCCGGTCTACCTCTCCAGAGTCAATGGCAGGGACCCCAACGAAACTGACAGCAACAATGGAAGTGAAGGATTCTGAGACGGTGTCTCAGGTGTGCAACGGGGGTAATGTTACAGAAATCCCCTGGATGTCTGAAGCCAAGGAGCATGAGTTTGCTTTGTGGATTTCCGCATGGGAACCCGAGGACTCCAATTCCGATTTCCTCTGTTTCTTTGATCTTCCTTCTGATTCCTTTGATCCTTAGATGGAGTTCCATTCTTCTTCTGATCTTCCATTTCAGCTGGAACTCCTGATCCTTTGTGCAGTCCACAGTATGTCTTCCTTTTGTTCTGTTCTGTTCCTCTCCTTGACCCTATTTCTTTTATGGACGTATCCCCTTCTAGAATGGCATTCCGCTGTTCTGTTTCCCCTTTAGGATTCCTTATTCAGGGTCTGCTCATTGGTATATAAATGCCCAGTGTACTTGTACTTTTCCCTAGTTAGTTCTATGCAATACAAGTGTAGTATCTAGCCCAATCCACTGGTAACTTGCAAGTTACTTGTCGAGACCCTTCTCATAGTCTCTATGCCTACCAAGCATAAAAAGACTCTTTGATTAGCTTAGTGGGAAATGTGGTCCACAAGCTCAAACCTTCTGACTTTACCCGTTGCTCATCACGTGACTCTCGCTGATAAAGCTAGGTTCTACACTTAGTGTAACATTGTGCTCATATGCTTGTGGATTTGTCAATTACTTTTATGGAGTAGGCTCCTTTTTTGACTCTTTCAACTGGCTGGTTGATGTTATTCTAGGTATTTTTAAACCATTCTCCTCCTGTTATTGAAAGAAGGATATCCAACTCCTTTCAACACACTGTGTGTTATACTAAGTGTAGAACCTAGCTTTACTCAGTGAGAGCTTCAGGACGAACAATGAGTAAAGAGTCATGAGTAGTTGAAGAGTCTACTGCACTTGGTAGGTGAAGAAACTATGAGAAGGGTCTTGCATAGTGGGCTGCTACCACTTAGCAGTTGGGCTAGAAACTACACTCGAATTGCATAGAACTAACTGGGGAAACTACAAGTACACTGGGCATTTATATACTAGGAGCAGACCCTGAATAAGGAATCCCAAAGGAGAAACAGAACAATGGAACACTGTTCTAGAAGGGGATACACCCATAAGGAGAACAGAATAGAATGGATTAGGAACTGTGGATTGTGGACTGTGGAACATGGGAAGGAACAGAATGGAAAGAAGACATACATAAAAGGAAATAGGAGTTCCGGCAGTAATAGAAGCATGAAACAAATGGCACTCCATTAGACTAAAGGGAATCAAAAGGAACATCAAAGAAGGAATTGAAATCAGAGTCCTTGGATTCCCACACAGTTAGCCAAGAGTTGAACTCTAGTTCCTCAGCCTTGGTAATCTAGGGGATTTCTGTAACATTACCCCTGTTGTATACCTGAGACACTGTCTCAGAAACTAATGTCTCCATCATCATCAGTCTCATTGGGATTCCTGCCATTGACACGAGAGAGGTAGACTGGACAGGCAGATTGAATATGTCCAGGTGTAAATGCTCAGTGATAGGGGCATAAGCTGGGCAGGAGAGATGCAGGTAACCGGGGCTTTGGCAGATAAAGCAGTGTAGAGCTGCTCGATTGCAACATTGAGGGAGTGACACTCCTTGGACAGAGGTCAGACAGAGGTTGATGGCAGTGGAATGGAATTGGAAGACAGATTGGATGGTGTCAGCCAATTGGGAGAAGTTGAGTTCAGAGAGTCAGGATCCTTGTCTCAGAAATGGGGGAGGAATGGGGATGGGGCTCTGTGGCAGAGAGGGGATTTCCTGTACCAAGGTAACCATAGTAGTAGCTCCAGAGTCAAGGTTTGGAGTACAGCCGCGGCCCAAGACGAGAAGTCAGAAAGATACGACAACTTCTGCATCTACTCAGATGGGTCTGGCCAAAACGGCAACATTGGAGGGGCAGCCATCCTCAGGAGAAAAGGACAGACAATAAAGAGCATCAAACTACACCTGGGAAAAGACTCAGACCACACGGTCTATGAGGGCGAAGTAGTCAGCCTTATATTAGCAGTTGAACTATTGAAAAATGTACACAGGGTCAGCACTGTCTCGCTAGCACTTGACAACCAAGCAGCAATAAGCGCATCCGCCACCTTCAAAACCAGCTCCGGTCAATACCTATGGAAGATCTTCCACAACAACCTGAACAGCGCCATGCAATGCCACGGCATGGACCACATCAAGATCCACTGGACACCAGGCCACACAGGGATACTGGGTAACGAACTGGCCAACAAAGAAGCAAAAAGAGCAGCAGCAGGAGAGTCATCCCAACCACAACAGCTGCTGAAACAACTCAGGCCAAAGAAACGCTCAAAAGAAACCCTCCCTCGTAGTAAATCCACTGCAAAACAGGAGTTATACGCGAACATAAAAGAACTATGCAAGGACATCTTCAAACAGTCAAAAAGGGCAGGGCACGCCCTCAAAATCGACCCCACTCTCCCCTCCCTCGCCTTTCTCAAACTCACTAACAACTTCCAGAAATGGCACACGGCCATCCTCTTCCAATTACACACTGGTCATGCACCACTCAACCACCACCTACACCAGATATCCAAAGCGCTGTCAGCTCTGTGCGACTATTGTGGCCAACATGAGGAAACAGTAACCCACTTCCTCATGACTTGCACCTATTTCTCAGCTCAACATGCATGGCTCCGCCACGAACTCATGCACTGAGCTAATGTACACACTTGCAACCTCTCAACGCTACTCAGCCATCCAAAAGGAGTATGAGTGACACTCAAGTACCTACATGCAACAAGATGCTTCAAGAAAACCTTCGGAGACCTCACCCCACCCAAGGAGGACCCCCCAAAATGAGCTATTGTTCAAAATTTACCATGTACACACAACACCAATAAATCCACCACAGGGACCCACCCTACCCGACAACCACCCAACCCATCACAGCCGTGAACCGTGCACCCCAACAGATTAGCCAAACCAAAAGGAAAAAATGCCAGACCAGACGGAACTCTTAGCGGAGGGACACTGTAGAGTGACGGGGAGATAAGCTGAGCAGGAAAGGCACTAAAAAGCACATTTTGTACATGTCTAACAAAGGGAACCTCCCTACAGACACTAAACAAGGATCTTAAAAAAATAAAAATAAAAAAGTTTGGAGTAGACTTGGGAGTGTGGGTTCCTGACTTGGAAAATGAGACTGGTCCCTCAAAGTAGTACCTTTGTTGCTTTTCATTGAGAAGTCCAAAAGTAGCAGAGAGGATTCACTGCATGACCAATATAGTGAGTCCATAAATAAGTATCTATATGACACTCATCTCACAACAGCTGCTCTTTGTGCTTACCTATGTTTATTATGAATTTATTGATCTCCTCATGGTGCTGGCCCACATCTCTACTCCTGGAGTTGCTTGGGGCACATAACTTGGTCCCTTACAGTTTGTGAATTCCCTGGGTGGACCCCGCAATTTTTATTTCCTTTCTGGCTTGTGTGCCATCTTCTGCCATTAAACAAAAACTTAAAGCATGACTGGGAGAGATGGTTACATGGCTCATTTTCTTCCAAAGTCTATCTCACATCTTTTCATCTATCTCATTGGTCCTGTGTGAGAAGTGATTTTGGCATTCACTCACCAGCTTTTTCCATGTAGTGTCCAGGTCTACAGGGATTATCTTTACATTGTCAATGGAAAGACTATCAACAGCAGTTCTTTCAGCACCATACTTCATACATACACCACACAACATCTCCATATACCTCTCACTCTCACTCTGTCTTGTCAAGCTCTCAAGGCCATCCTGCATGCTATTCTTCATTATCATGAGGACAATGATAATTCCAACAATCCCATGGACGTGTCTTTTGGTCAGTCAACTGCTCTAGGAAACAGTCTCATATGTATACAAGGATTTACCTGGACTTATGGAGAATGTATATGCCAGCACTATGGACCTTGCTTGCTGCTACCATTTGTGGTTGGGTATTGGATCCACTCCACCTTTGTCTCTCGTAAACAATGACATCCCACAATCAACTCCACAATATGACTGCCTCTCTGGTCATTTCAAACACCTGCTTCCTTTACTTGGAGGATTTGCTGACCATTATGGTTCTGATAACATGGCCAAGAATGAAATCATGGATCATTACTTGCCACTTATCCAAGACACAATATCCACTACTCTATCTCACAAGATTCCTTGGTTGGCCCATCTATGCCTACCACCACCTAATCCTGCTCAACATACCATCCTCACACATGAATTGCGAGTCAGATATCTTTGATCCTTATTTAAATGTCCTGATATTTTTTTCAGATCATTGCAACAAGGGCAAGTGATCGAAGTTGTCTGTTATAGGCATCCTCACCTCCTCGTTGTTTTGCATACAGGTGGGGGAAAGTCTGCTTTCTATCAAGCCCCTTCTTTTGCCAAAGAAAGTGGTTTTTACCTGATCATCATCCCCTATATCTCTTTAATGGAACAAGCTCTCTCAGATGTGTCAGCAAAAGGTATAGTACCTCATAGTGCTTGGTCCCCTTTGGCTCTAGACCTTGACATTTTCCAAGTCAAGTTGGTCTTCACAGCTGTTGAACATCTTGCCATGGATAATTTTCACACATGGGTTACATCATGTTTCAGATCAGGATGGATGAAGCCCATGACATTCTTCTTTCCTAAGACTATTGCAGCAGCTTTTGCAAATTCACTTGTCTGGGCTATGTTGGTTGTCAGATCATTCTCTTGTCTGTGACGATCAGTCTGTCTGTGGAACCTGCTCTATGAAAGGTTAGTATTGTCTCAGTGCAATAAAAAATTCTGCTCATTTGGATAGTCTGTTGGTATAGACACTCAATGCCAACCTGTCCATGTGGTTTGAGAGCCTATTTTACGCTCAAATATCCAATTCATAGTTTCATGTCAATCAGAATCCTCCTTACAGGATTTTGCTCTTCATATCATTAACCATCATGTCTTTCCATCTCTTTTTGATCATGGTATTACATATCTTCTGTGAGACAGTCAAAGATGCTATGGTACTTGCAGGCCATATTGACACTCCATTTTATATTGGGCACATGAATGCTCAGGCTTATTCCCATGTGGTGAAGACTCAGCTATCCAGGTGGTCAAAATGGCTTTGTGCCACATTAGCTTTTGCATAAGGCATCAACCACAGCTATGTCAGTTATGTGATACACTATTGAATTCCAAAGCATATGATGCTGTCATGAGGGTACAGTTGGTGTATCTCACCTCATTTACTCCCACATCCCTCCTCACTTGCACAGTTTCAATGGCAATTTCAGTGATTTCAATGCTATGCTTGATTTTGCAACCAAAGCTCAACGCTGCTGAATATCTATAATGAATTTTCTGGATTCTAGCGCATCCAATTGTCATATGCTGGGACCTTGCAAACTTTGCAATTTCTGTTCTTGTCATAGTGTATGTCTCTTTGTCCCACCTTACATTCTCCATTCATCTTTTTTGAGGCCCCTTTGCCTGCTATGCACCATTCACAGCCAACCCTCCCTCTGATGTGCCTTTCACCCCATCCTTCAGATGTTCCTCTCCAAAATCATCACTCCTGAACACCCATCCCTGATCATCACCAATTTCTACTTTTGGCATCATTTAACTATGCTATTAACATTTCTCCAACCAACAAGGCCATCATTTCATCCCACGTGGTTCCCAAACATCTGGGGCATCACTTCTTTCCATCCACACCTACCTCACCTATTGCCCTTCATACAATGACTGTCTCTGTTTCTTTGGAACAATCTCCCCACCCCCTTTTGCAGTTTTCTTGACACCCTTACCATCCAAGCACTGACAATGCCAATGTTTCTGCACAATATCCACCATGTTGTGCTCCTGCTCCACTCCAAAGCAGTTTTTCCACCAATGCTAATGACTCTTCACCACAAGCATGTTCCCTTACAAAGGAAGCCAAGGAAGCAACACTTTCAGGTTTCTCCAGGAGTGCAAAGCAACATGCATGCTGTATAACGTTGTCAATGGCAGTGCATCCCATAAGCACTTTGCTTGTAAAGGATGGCTTACCTTCCAAGCATCCTATCATTCATTCCATTTGCAGATCCAGTTCCTGCAAAAGGTTTATGCTATTGCTGCTATGTCCCAACTTCTCAGCAGTTTGATCACCCCTGCAGGTTTGACGATCTTCTTAAGCTGCTTTCCTGGCTGCTTTATTGTGTCCCTCCCCTCAGAGATGTCATCATGGATCAGGTGGGTGTTGGTCCACATTTTTTTCCATTCATCTCGAGACTATGCCAAATGGTTAGGAGACACTCATTCTGGTGGTAATGGCTTGCTTACCAACTTGTTGGAGGTGTGCCACACATATGCATACTTACTCACTCATAACAGGTTGGCTTCATTTTCTGGCCAGTACTCAAACTGAAAGTTCTTGTAATAGAGATGCTATTACAAGTACAAGCCATTGGCAGAGAGTCTTGGGGTACTCAATAAGATTATCAACATAATAGAGTTTCCTTGTATATTAGGCAGGCAGTACTATAGGGACCAACTTAATCTTGACTCCACACCCTAACCATCTCGCCCAAGCTCACCAGTGATCAGCTCAATACCAACAACTACTGAACATGCTACAGTATATTATGAGTAACTTGTTGAGTAACTGCTAGTAACATTACTGATAACATTCTGGTACCACTACTAATCACTTGTTTGTTGCCATATATTCTAAATACTTATCACATTACTCTCCTGCTACATGCTACTGATCACAAAACTTTCTGGGTAACTACTTATCACCTTACTGATTGTATCTTGTTTTCGGTTATTACTTATCACATTACTGGTGTGAACAGATTGGTTATGCAGAGGTCACCAGCTAGAATGCCAGCCGAGAAGCCCACCCAAGCCACCAATATAGTAGAGTGCAGCTTCACAATGATGAGGACAACAACAACTTCCAGCTCATGCTCAAAAATGGAAACACCACAATTTCTGCTGTGAGTCCATCTGTTGACGGTCAGTGCATTGAGTCTGTGCAGAAGCATCATGACTCATGATGCTTTGCAACAGTCACAGCTGACTCAAGGTTATCCTACTACATTTGCTTCCCCTGCTATCTGCTTCAAAACACATTGACCAGCCACCACACCTGTTGTGCATCACATGCACAAACATGCTTGCCCACCCCTGGTCCAGCACCTTGCATACCAGTGGTTCAGCAGCCCACCACCCACACTTGCATGTGCTCCCTCCAAGTCACTCAGCCTAATCCACCCTGCCATCGCTCCAGTGTGCGAGCATGCTCATAGCCTCACCCACCCTGCTATCACTCCAGCATGTGACCATGCCCATCATAGATACTCTTGCCCACCCTCCCTTGTCATGTGAGTGTGTGTATGCAAACCATTGCATCTGCATGCACACATATACTTGCTCCCTCACCCTCAGGCTTTCACACCTTCACTGACACTCACTCTGCTGTTACACAAGTGCTTGTGCATTGAACACCCCACACATGCCCAGGCAACCTGATCAGTTGATCATCGCATTGTTCTCCCTTGGGTAGTCAGAGATATCCACACAGGCCAGAACCATTCCTTTTTGACCTTTTCATCTTTATAGTAGTCTAGTATGTACAGTGGCTCAGAAAACTGTCCGCATGTTTGTACATTTTCAGCTAAAGCTGATATCCTGCAACAACCCTAACCTGGACTGTCATTATGTTAGTGTATAAAATAAAGTACTTGCCATTGGCTGTCTATAGCATCAAGAAT
>JBBPRV010000459.1:0-19848 GCA_038093235.1 Boletus harrisonii
AATTCTAGCAGCCAACCTCTGATGTCTTTCTGCCACCTTGGATTTTTGTAGAGATGTAGGCTGGCTTGGCAGACATCTAATCTCAGCCCATAATGCATCTCTGCAAAATGTTTTATCAGACTCCACCCCCTTAGACAACTGAATCCTTACTGAGCATTCTGGATGCTAATTCCCTCCACCAACCATATCACTGATCCTTTTTCACCTGATGTCATGTGTCCAGATTCTTGCAAGTCCAACTGCATTTCCCTCATTGTTGGTGCTGAAAAAAGTTCATTTAGCAAGTAAGCCATTGACATCTTCATTAACCAGACACCAACCTCTATCCATCTTCAAACTATAGATATCCTGAGCCTCACCCCTGTTTGATTCTGCCTCCTTGGCCTCTCTAAGCCAGCCCTGGACTTTTTTGGGATCCAAAGCAGCAGTCAGTTCCTCAAAGGGACCCTTAGTTTCCTAAACCCGTTCAGATGCTGTTTTGTGCTTCTTACAAAGTGATCTAACTAAGAAGTTGCTACCATCAGCATTTTCCCTTATGCTTATCAGACTCCGGAAAAGGAAGTACCTAATGAAACCAACTTTTTCCAATTGGAATCCTTCATATGGTCATCATAGAGTTTCTGTCGATGAGCCAAAGACATTGACCTGGCACTAGGAGACACTTCATTAAAGGAAGACCATAGAGTCTCCAAAATCTTCCCATCTACACATCCTGCTCCAGGAATGAACATAAGACTAAATCTTGCAAATCATTCTAATTTATGAGCACTCAAGTGGAATTTTCCCACACCAGGTACAATTTCCAAGTCGCTTGGCAAGACCAAGTTTCTGTAAGACTTGACCTGACTCCTGAATTTCTTGTACCATTGGCAAGCCACATCATAAATTATGATAGCCTTTTGTACCCCCTCAGAGTGATATGAAAGTGCCTTGCAAATAGAGTAATCAATATTTTTTTGTCTAAATATTCTATGTTAGTCTGGCCATTAGGCTAAATTCTGAAGGCACCTACTGCTCTCCCTTGTAGAAGTCAACCACTGAGTGGGGGAGAAAACAACCATGGTGGGAACAGGCTGTGGCTCCTATTCCTGTTGCTCTTAGATTGGACCTTTTTGCATTGGCAGCATTGACCGCTCTATGGTTTTGACACATGGATTTCTAAAGAGAAGAATTGAGTATTAATCCTAGCCAAATACCATAACATGGTTGAGAAGAATCACCTCCTTGTTATCAGCTGCTGACTTCACATGCTCCTGATAAGGGCAATCTTGAACCATGTATCCTAGTCCATCAGATAGGGGAACATCTGCTTCTGGATGTTTCATCTTCATATACTGGGTAGTAAAATTCCCATCAACCACATATCGAAGGGCAACCGTATTACTGGATGCATGAGCCATAGACTTAAATCTATGATTTACATGCATAGTTGAAGGCACTTACTCATCATACTTTTCTTTCCATTGAGGAGGAAGATTAATGCCAGGCTGGGGACAGGCAGCACAGAATATAGCTAGATCACCTGAATCAGGCTCTCTATCTGTTTCATGCCCAAACCCTGCCTGTTTTCTATTTTTCAAGTCCCTCCAAATTCTAGAGATCCTGAGTAGCTCATAATACCAATCCTGGAGTTTCAAAAAATCCAAACAGATTAGATAATTCCTTGAGACATACAAACTTACTGGTAATTCATGTGGAAAGGAATTATCTGTCAGCCTCCTAAGCTTCTGGTAGAAGCTCATGGCAGCTGGCTTGCATTCCAATGAATTGATCAGGAAATGATCCAGCACATCAAATGTGAATGCAGTTTTTGGCCTGGTTGTAGTGGCAGGAAAAAGATGAGCTCATAACAATTGAAAATGATTCTCCCCAGACTCTTTTTCATGGCATAGACACCACTGGACTCAATGAATAAATATACCAGTAGAGTCCATCACTGTCAGTTGATTAGAAGACCATTGACCTTCATCATTTGCCATATTTTGAGGGCAAGGGTTGCCACCATGTCCTAAGTTCAAAGAAAATCCAGATCTGTTAGAGTAACTGTGTCATAGAATTCTCCTGTCCACCTTTGGATCTTGTGGAATGGTAGAGTTTGGTGAGCTTTTATGATGCAGGATTGGCACCACAACCTATCTCCATAACAGGAAAGGCACCAGTAAATTCCTTTCACATTCCCACAGCCATAGCAGCCATGAAGCGAAGGGTGAGGTCCTTCCCCTTCCAGAATAATAGCCAGATACTTGGCCCTCCACAGAATCCATTCTCTGAGAAAATCTTGCTGAGTCTTGATTTGGTGAGACAAAAAGTCACAAGATCAATCAAGCACTATACCTTGCCTTTCCTTGGTATGAATTCACTAGAATCTGTGAAATCCAGGATGCAATCATCATCCATGCTAATGTCTGGTATGCTAGCTGAGACATCTCCAGACTTCCTAAGTGTTTTTCTCTTGGGCGTCTTTGACTTGTCACTGGATAGTCTGTAGTAAGGCCCACCACCAACCTCCATATATGTAACATTTCCTCTTTGAGTCTTCTGAGGAGTCTATACCACCATTTGACCAGTACCACTGGATTGATGCCTTGAGCTACCATTTTTATGGTTGGTGAATCTAAGCCTTTTGGACTTTAGAGGAGAGGGCATGATTTCTGGAAGTCAAATCTGTGAACATTACCAAGTATCCACCAGTCAACTGGGTAATCTCCAAGGCTAACCAAAATTAAATCTGTGGGAGTCAAAACAAAAGTCACTAAAGAGCCTTGTAGCTTGTGCCAAATAAAATAAATATAAACAATGACTCTATATGTCACTCGCTCCTCTATTTATGATAAGAAAGAATGAAGAATGGACTGGGACATCTAAACCCAGCCAGTCGATGTCTAGAGTTCATAAACAATAGTTCTATATGTAGCTAGATTTGGTATCTACCAAAGAGAAGAATGAAGGGGAAGAAGGAAAGGTAGACTGGGATATTCAAACCCAGCCAGCCGATGTCTAGAGTTTGTATACAATAATTCTATATGTAGCTAGCTTCTCTATCTATGAAGGGGAGGAGGAACAAAGGATAAACTAGGAGATTCAATCCCAGCCAGCTGATGTCTAGAGCTGGCAAATAATAATTCTATATATACATAGCTAGCTTTGATATCTATAAATGGGAAGAATGAAGGTCCTGCCAATCTGATTGTTTGGGTAGACAAGGCCTTTCATGTTACAGAAATCCCCTGGATGTCCGAGGCCGAGGAACATGAGTTCGCCTCGTGGATTTCTTCTGCTCTTCCCGATGACCCCGATTCCGATTTCCTCCATTTCTTCAATTTGCCTTCTGATTCTTTTGACCCGTAGATGGAGTCCTGTTCACCTTCTGATCTTCTATTCCAGCCGGGACTTCTGATCCTTTCTGCAATCCGCAGTATGTCTTCCTTTGTTCCGTTCCGTTCCTCCCCTTTGCCCAGTTTCCTCTACGGACGTATCCTCTCCTAGAATGGCACTTCACTGTTCCGTTTCCCCTTTAGGACTCCTTATTCAGGGTCCGCTTCTATGCATATAAACGCCCAATGTACTTGTACTATTCCTTAGTTAGTTCTACGCAATACAAGTGTAGTATCTAGCCCAATCCGCTTGTGGACTCGCGAGTCTACTTGTTGAGACCCTGTCTCATAGTCTCTTCGCCTACCAAGTGCAGTAGACTCGTCAATTCCACCTCGCGCTACTAGGGTAACATAGGACCTAGGGCAGAAACCTTCCAACTTTCTCCGTCATTTGTCACGAGACTCCTCCAGATAAAGCTAGGTTCTATGCTTAGCGTAACATTTCAATCCCATGCCTATGAAGAATCCTATCCTTGCAATAGTGAGCAAGGGCAATCCTCTCACCCTCTCCCCAAGGTTGGACTTCATGCTTAAGGAAGCGGCCAGTAAAGAATATGAGTGAGCCCGGTGCATAGTCTAAGGTGGAATTGAAATCAATCAGCTGAAAGGCAGCCTGCTGACTAGTCCTGAGGCTAAGAAGCATGTTGTAAAAAGATGCAGCACCTCCTGTGTCACAATGTGGGGGGTTTAACTGGTTAACAATAATATCCATTCCAGTGAAGGAAATAGGCCAAAGGGGTAGGGAATGGAGTAGCAGCTTCTTGCACTTCTCAGCTGCCAAGGAACTGGCCATCCAGAGAGTAGGGTGGACTATATGGAAGATGGCATTCATAAAGGCTTCTGATGGACTGATTTGGGAAAGCCAAGATTGGACCTTGGGGTCTCTCAGGATCTTGGACTGAACTACTGGATCTTGGGGCCACTTGGGAGTGGGTTAGCAAAACAGTCAAGTAGTTATTTCACTCCTACCATTCTCCCAATCATGAACGTTCCAATTGACACTGACAATTTCCCAAAACCAAACACATTACACCCTGTATTCAAAAATCCATTGGCCCACCAGGAACTCCCAACCTTTGTGTTCAAGGCCAGAGTCCTCTTTTGTGTTTTTGTGGCCAAGTTCAGTTGTTCCTGTAAGCTGTTGTTTTTAAAGCTGTATAGGCCCAAAGGAGTAGCCCTCACCACTCTTGCTGGAAGTAAGATCCCTGGAACGTACCATGTGAGTATCCTTCCACAAATATCTACAATGTGGTGAGTTTGGTAAAGTTACCCAAGTCTGGATTCTGGAAGAACTCAGAGCAGGCATCTTTGCTTGCCTCAGCAAACCTGTCAGCATTCCAAGATAGAGAGACTCCAGCAACCCAGTATCATAAGCAACAAATAAAGAAGAAACAGAGAACATGACTCACTGGAATTAAGGTATGCAGCAGCAATAAGAGTAGCACCTCATTCAATTTCCAGCTCTGTGAATACTGTTCCATTTACCAAATGAGATGGGTCAACTAAGGTGTTCAGGCAGTCTAGCTGACAGTGCACTCGCATTCTGGAACACTAACAGAAATGTTCTCTGATCATAAGAAGTACACACCTGGCCTTCTGATAATTTACCAATTGACCTTGATACAGGATTGGACAGGTAATAGCTGTGTGAAACACTTTATGAAGACCGGCCACCAAGAGTTCATATACATTAAACTCTGCCTGAGCCATGAGTTGCCTGACTGGGAAATTTTGCGGTGTTAGAGATATTGATGACATGGCGATAGCAAAAATTGAATGATGAAGCATGTAGTCATGTGACAAACACAATCTCTTAGGGTCATAGTTTCACACACTTGGTCATTTGGCTTTTGAAGGCAGTGGCATTGAAAAGTAACAAAGCAGGTTATAAAGTGTTCAAGGAAAAGTGGGTAAAAGAGCTTAAGACAGACCGACAATGGAGGGGCCCTCTCCATGACAATCCATCCCAGCAAGTGAAATGTAAAACTCTGCTACCCATCGAAAAAAAAACACTCCAACAAATAAGCCAGGAACCAGGCAGGTAACCTAGTAGCAGCATAGCATTATGAACTGCCAGTTTGTAAAGTCATGAGCAATGAATAAAGAGTAATGAACTGATTTACAAGCAGGACTTACCAATAATTTGTTAGATGGACTGAACAAGGAAAACATGTCTATCTGTAGCACGCTCATAATTAGTAACAGGATATGTAAATTAGCAGTGGGTACTTTGTTGAGGAAGAGGGATCACCCCCTGACACAAGAGAAGGAAGCAGAAGCAGGGTGATCACTCCAACACACCAAACCTAGAAAAACAGAACAAGGGAGCAGGAACAGGGTAATCTCCCCAACATACTGATCCTCATAAAAAAAGCCCCCAGACCAAGCCAAGGAAGCAGGAGCGAGGTGATTGCCCTGACACACCGATCCTCACAAAAATGTATCCCCCAGGACCAAAACAAGGAAGTGGGAGCAAGGCAATTGCCCTGACACACCAATCCTCATAAAATTCAAGCCCCCAGACCCAAGTAAAGGAAGCCCAGACTCAAGCAAAGAAAGTGGGAGTAGAGCAATTGCCCCAACACACTAATCCTTGCAAAATCAACAACAAGACCTGAAAGGTATGTAAGTGACTGTAACTTAGCATGACATGTACCGTTCAATACTCATCATTCTTCCCTACCCATTCCTGAAATCCAGAAGTAAAAGAACATGTAGAAATGTGCATCAGCTTGCAAGACACAAAAACGACACATACCTCAGATGCCTCACATCCATTTGAACCAAGTAGGCTGCAGTCCTACTCAACCCAAATGAAGAACAAAGCGACACATTGAGGGGAATGGACAAGGGTATGTGGGAATGTTCAAACCACACATCCTCCAGTTAAAGTCAATGATTAGTATTTGTACATGTTTATATGAAACTTAACATAGAAACAGCGCACCCAAGCTGATGCTCCCTACTATGTGAGTATTCCCCAACTAATTTCATGCTTCATTTCATATATGCTACAGGGCTTTACATGTGATGGCTACACTGTCCTCCCTATGTTCATCTGTTGGAGTAGAAGCGCATGAACCAGTGCATGGACCCAGGTACACACGTACATACACAGTAGTAAATATTGAGAATCTATGATTCAATATTAATTATTTTATCTTGTCTGGGTTGCTCTTCATGATTACTAATATGTTCTAGACCCATGACATCACAAGTTCTAGACCTTTATGACATAACTATGACATCATTTCTATTCTTATCCAGATGATGTCATATCACACCATTATGGCTCTTAGCCAATAGTGTTTAACTCACTACTGCGGATTGCACCTTTCCTTCTCGTGATTATTTCACAATTGTACCACCTTCTCTATTTAGAAGGATATCACAATACATACAAACAATACTTGTACAGTATATAAACCCAAGTACTTTCATACTCAGAATCTAAGCTCTTCTCTCCTCCCAACAAGTGAATAGCTACAAGCAACAGTCTTCCCTACTGCGAAGTACCTAAGTGAGTATTTTCCTCACGGGTTCACCCTTCGCTGTTGTCTTTGCACCCAGCGAGATCTTGCACTCTCGTTAGTAAACATGTATATACTGTAGTACAATATATATGGGCCAGGGCTCAGTGGGGCGTTCCCCCATTGAGTATCACCTGTCCCAGGTCCTTGCCTATTGTTGCTCCCCAGTTGCTCCAGGCCACACACCTATTTCTACAACATCATCAACATCCTGGGTAGGTTTGAACTTGCTACTTGAGATGCCATCCCCACTCCTCATCCACTTTTATGTGGAAGGGCTCATGTGTCTCGGGCACTTCGCGATCATTTGCGAAACTCTCCAATCCTTCTTTCTGAAGGGAGGGTTGGAGGTTCTGGAGGTACCGTTTGATCTAGGAATTGACTCTGCTATCAATGCCTGGCCGGTCAAGGTGGCAAGCATCCTAACTTGACTTTTACAATATGAGCAAGTTTTAGTGGTACTTACTGACCATACAGACCAAGCAACAGAGGATCTATTCCTGGGTTACAATGAGACAAATAAGTATGTTGCTGCATCTGTGAATCAGGTACATTATCACAAACTCATGTGCCATCTACCATGACATGTTGGCATAGTGGCTCGAGTTTGTTTGGGGTCCTTGGAAGCAAGTTCTGCAAGGTTCAACTGTTTTTATCCTTGCTTGTGGCTTCTTGGTGCATGAGAAGGAATCCTGAGAAGCACTCTGTGCTGGTTTAGCCAAGTAAGTCATGTATATGGATGATTGACATATCTAATTCTTTTGTAGCTTGTGTGTGTCAAATGCAGTGGCATTCAATGCCCCATGCCTCACTCCACACAGGGCCACTTAATTTCTCATGAAGCTATTGAAGTCCATCATCATTGAAGGGTTCGAGTTCAGTCAAGCCATCCAGCATAACCTCAAGTATGCTGCATCTTTGGGCAGGCATACTGCCATCATCCATATTGCAGCCAAGGCCACTCAATACATGTGGTGTCACAAGGATGTTCAGCAATGAGGAAAACCTCTGCCTTTGTAATGCCCACAATGTGGGATTTTCAAGGCATGGGTTTCAGTGTTTTTGCAAGAAAACAAGGGCTATAGGTTCGAGTGTCGAGAGAAGAGTTGTGGCTGGATTGAGGGCAAAAGGGTGACTCATGCACACTCATTCACTATTATCTGTCCTGCAGGCTCTGAGGTGTTGCATGCCCAAGGTGTCTCATGCTGGTTGAAGTCATTGTGGTAGTTTTATGTTTTTTTTCTATTGTTTAGTCTTACGTTGTTGCCTTTCACTCAATTTAATGTTTCGTATAAATGACTACATGATGTACTGGGCATGATGAAACCGATATTTTGATTCGTTGATCTGATATCATGGGACGTGACCAAACCAGTATCACAGTTTGTTGATCTAATATCATGTGATGTGTGCAGTATGTGTTATGCATTTGGCTTTCCTCAACTTTGTTTTCACCACCTTGTTGCTGCCCCACTATCCCAACCTCACAATGCCTGCTGATTGGACTGTTGTGTGCAGTGGCACCCTGGAATCTTTCCTTGATGCCTTCATTGCTGCACAAGGTGATTCTATACACCAAGAACGTGTTCTGGCTGCCTGCAAGGCTGCTCTCATGACCCACCCTGATTATGAAGATGGTGATCTGGAGTTTCTGAAGCCTTTCTGCCTGGTAAGTCTCTAACTATCTTATCAAAAGAAGCTGATAGCTTTGTTGGAAGGCAATTTAACAACAATTTCTTGGCTACTTGGATGAGAACAATCAGGCAGAGGAACAACATCTAATTTGGGAGCATGAGGCTCATGCTGACAAGGTTGTAACTGCTAAGGATCGTGAGGCAGCTGCTCAACCTACTGAGGCTGGTCAGTACCACTGGCCTTGGGATGCCTACCACACTGCCTGTCGATTGTTCAAGGATGAAATCCTTAAGCAAGATTGACAAGGTCATGATTCAACTGACAAGAATTCATTCAGTGAATTCACAAAAGGCACTTGCCAGTGGTGGAATAATGCTTCATGATACAAAAGGGAGGAAGCTGAAGCTACTGCTTGAAAATGGAATGAGATTGGAATGTAGGACGACAGAAAACAAACTGTATGAGTATTTTCTAAATTATATAATTTATAATACTTATGTTAATGTTTCTGAAAAAACAAATTATTATTCTCTTTTATTAAAAAACGGAATAGAGGCGATTCGAGAAAGAAGCAACATTTGCATGAGTATATCTGATTAACCAACCATTATTAACATCTCTCATAATATGTTCTACACTATTAAAAGCAAAATCTACATGTGGTTGATAATGCATAGCTAAGAAACACCCTGTTAATATTTGAATTATTAAATGCTACATTAAATAGATTCTTTTCATTACATTATATTTTACCATTTTTATTAGCAGCTTTAGCTTTAGCTCACTTAATTGCTCTACATACAAATGGATCAAATAATCTAGTTGGCAGTTTGACTGGGGCGGTCGTCTTTAATAGAGTAGCAAAATACATCCAAATAGATTAAAAATTTAGATAATATTCACTATTTAATAAAATGGGAATATTGATGTGTGACCGGAATATGTTCAGCTGAGTTAGGATCAGGTTGATTCCTTTGGTCACTATCCTGGTTCGTGATGTTGTCTGGAATGGGAATGTCAGCAGGTTTGTCATCAGACTTTCTAGAACAATGCAGAAAGACAAATTCATTGAAAGTGGCTGTGGATGAAACCACAATGGTTCTGTGCTTAGGTGACCAGAATCGGTAACCTTTAGTGTCTTTTTCATATCCAATGAAAGTGGCTTCCTTGGATTTTGCTGAAAGCTTATTAGCACAATCTTCCTTTGGAATAAAGACGTAAGCTTGGCAATCAAATACCTTAAAATAAGACACATCTGGGATATCTCCATTCCATTTGGAAATCAGAGTGGACCATTCAAGACGATGCATAGGCTGTCTGTTATAGATATGTAGAGCAGTTTCTACAGCATCTTGCCAGAATGACGGAGGTAGGAAAGCATGTTGGCGCATAGCCTCAGCTTTTTCAAGGATTGTGCAATTAAAACATTCAGCATGACTGTTCTACTGAGGGGTGCGAGGCACAGAAGTTTGATGTTCAATGCCTCTGGACAATAAGAATGTCCAAAGAGAATGATTAATATATTCCCCCCCATAGTCTGAATGCACAGAGCAGAGACGAAAACCAGTTTGGATCTCTGCCCAGGCAATCAAATCCTGAAGTGCCTGAATGGCATCAACCTTAGACTTGAGAAAATGAATCTTGTGAGAATGCGACAAGGTCAGCATTTCACATACATTAGTGTGAATTAAATCAAGAACCCGAGAAGTGCATTTGGCAGACTCAGAGAAAGTCTGCTGATGAGCTTTGCCAAGGGCACAGCCCCTGCAAATATCAGGGTTATCTGGAGGAGATAAGATGGGAACACCCTTAAGAGAAGTATGGGCGTGATGAAGCACATTCTTGGACGGATGTCCAAGCCGGTAATGCCACAAGTTGTATGACTTGTCATCCTGCAAGGAATTAACCAAGCCATTTGGAGTGATCAGAATGGACCGAAACCAGTGGAGCAGAGTAGCCAGTAATATATATGTAAAGCATTGGCCTGTATTACCAACCTTCCTTGAGAGTTCCAGATCTTGGTCCGATCTGTAATTTCACACTTAAAATCTTGATGGGTAAGTGTGGTAACAGATAATAATCTGTGAGCAGCATTGGGAGCATACCAAACTCCAGTCAATATGAAAGGAGTGGCTTCTGAAACATCCTGTTTGAGAACAATGGTCCCTGGACCATGCATGCACATAACTGCACTATTGGCAGTGCCAGCATATTGTTCTTCATTAGACAGATTCAAGAAGTCATCGAGATAAGGTGTTATGTGATCAGAGCAACCCAAATCAACAAGCCAATGATCTTGATGAAAGTCAGATTCTCAATCTTTCATGCCTAGGGCAAATGCCCCTAAATAAGCAGAATCATAGTAATATTTGCCATCTGCTACATTTGAATAGTTGCTGTGTGTATCCTCCTCTTCCTGTTTAAGAATACTACAGTCAATGCTGTGTTTCCAGGAACCATCATGGTTACATCTAGTATTACCATGGAAATGAGAAGGAAGTGACTTCGGCTTCTTGGATTTAGCTCCTCTCTTAGAGTGATGGGAGAGAGGAGCCGGTACAAAAGGGCTGGGAAGGCCCGGGTTCACCAGACATAGCCATGGCAATGCCCATTCCCATATTTTCCTGATTGTAACCCCAATTGGGTTCCAGTTCAATGAAGGAGGGTTGACCATAGTCAGGGTCAATATCCATCTCGTTTACCGTGTCAACTGCATTGGCAAAACTATCAACCTCATTAGCACATGCTTTACCTTTCCCCCTGTGGTTGCCCTTCTTCTTGGAAGGCCCTTTAGCACCCTGCAAAGCAGGAGTCCGTGAGGACAGCTTATAGGGTTTCCTTCCACATTGGGTATTGTTGCCATATGGGTGATTGGACGCTTGTTGTCCAGAGTGACCATATACTTCCCAGCAGTTCTCTGACAGATGGGACTTTCCACAGTGGATATACATGGGATGGGTAGGAGCATGTTGAATTGTATTAGTACAATTCACTTCTGGTCGTTCCTCAACCTGGAGGTGATGGATCAGAGAGCGCTTGTTTGAGTAAGTGGTCAAACAAAGTTGGGATTCTGAAAGAATTTTTGGAATGAGGTTGTCAGGAGTAAAGGTAGCAGGAGTGACAGTCTGGACAATAGTCAAGACGAGGGAGTGGTATGAGGATGATAAAGCATTCACCATGATCATGCCATGAAGGTTGTCAGGAAGGGAGAGACTGGCAGTAGTCATTTCGTAGAAATTATTGGTCAGCTGATTAAGCTGACTTGGAATGTCTGCTGCATCACGATGGTTGGTCTCATTTGGATCAACAATCTGAGTATGAAGAACCTTAGCAAAGGCTTTGTACTGCCCTGTGATCCTGACAGGAGAATAAAGTGTAGCCAAATAATCCCATAAGTCCTTTGCAAGAGACGGGTGAGTTACATTACCAACTGGTTTGTAAGCATCTTTCATGAGATGCTGCATGTTGGCATGTATGAACACACCGATCATGGCTTGTGCCTGTTGATCATATGAGATCCAAGTTGCCTGAGTTACTGCATCAGTTTGAGCAGCATGCATCACAGTTCTGTCAACCATGGTCCACCAAGTGGCCATAGTAAGGAGGTTGTGGACTTGATGAGACCAAGTAGTGTAATTGCTACTGCTGGTAAGAATGGCAGTGTGGGCTTGAATGGTGGAGTTAATGTTGAAAGACATATCTGCCTAGAATATGAAGATATTGGCAATGAAAGTCTGTATAAAGGATATTTCATCAGTAATGACTAAAGGAAGCAGAGTAGGAAGATCGAAAGGAATGGAAATCTGTGCATGTGTTCCAGAAATATCATCATTATCATTGAATTCCATGAGTGGAGATAATGCTGCTAGGACTTCTCGTTCTTCATCTCTGATTATATCCATGAATAGAAGTGAAGTCGGAATGCTGATCCATGTACATAACAATCAGTTGAGACCTGAAATATTCAGGTTCAAGTTCCTTAAAGTTTTGGAAATCAAGATTAGGGAAGAAATGGGGATTTTCAATCGATGAAAACTGTCCATTCCTATCATGAAATCCAAACTTGGGACAATTGTGAGATGAGTACATGGGAGTAGTATTTCTAGTACTATAGACAGCAAGATGAAGGAAAGATTGAGTCCAAAAGGCAAGCTCAGTAGGGATGCTCTGAGCGTATTCTGGCTTGATGGCACTTGTGTAGCGACCTCCTAGGGTGATAGGAAGTGGCCACATCTTCAGGGGAGAGATTAATAAATCTCTGCTGCACAATAGGCAAAACTCCAGGTGCCTCTTCAATTTTTTCTTCATGATCTGCATCTCTAGGACAGTTAGGTCAGCATCTGAAGGTATTACTGAGCTCATATCTGTTATCCAGAGCTAAAATGTTATAGTCAATCTCAATTTATTTGAGTGTATCAAACCATGGATTCTTCCTCTTCCAAATGTATCTCCATCTCGCATCTATAAGAGAATTCCACAGCTGCTGATGAGGAATATCTGAGTTAACACCAGCGAACTCGGTGAAGGCAGGAAGCCAAGTGAAGGCATGCTTAGCATAGACATGCTTCTGCTTCTTGTGATCCCAGATCACATCACCTTCTCCTTCATCAAACATCTCAGGTTTATTGAAATAAATCTGGACAAGAGCGGGGTTGAGACATTTGTTGGGCTTCTGGGCCTGAATGAGATGACACATCTGCATGTCAAAGACGTGGAGAGTGCAGCGAACAATCTCGAAACCTTGATGGTGCACAGGCACACAAGGCGTCTCATGGTATTTCTCTATTGGGAAGGCAATTCCCAGGCCTTCATAGAATGATGCCAGAGGTTCGTTCCAATATCCTAAACCTTCTAAGTTGTAGCACATATGGTTCAATGTAAATACCCAGTCATCCTTGGCAATGTTAGCCCCTCTATACTTAACCGGAACTCAAATCACAGATGCGAGTTGGCTAGTAATCTCCAATGAAGAGATATGGAGACGTTCATCAATAGTGATGAGAGGAACTTTGGGACGAGCTATGAGAGCTGGAATGTCCTTGATCTCCAGGAGTTGACCGGGCTTTTCTTCAGAATCCAGATACAGGGTCTCCAAGTATTGGTGTCGAACTGGGAGTGGGAGTCAAGGAGGGAATACGATTATTTCCTCAAGGAACAGATCCCACATGACTGGGTTAAGCTGCACTTTCTCCGAAATAAGTGTGGGAGGAGAAGGGATTGTTGGAATGGACTGTGTAGTTGCTGATGTGGGTGTCGTAGGTACCTCTGGGATCAAACCAGGATTCCCAGACAGGAGGTATATGAGGTTCGGTGACATCAAGGAAGTCCTCTTGTCTATCACGTGAGTGTTTCCCCTGAGAATTAACTGAACTGGGCAGAGTGCTCATGGAGCAATGAGACGGAGAGGAGGAGTGGAGAGGTTGGAAGTCGACATTCTGGTCGTCAGGAAGAGGAATAGAGATATTGGCAGGAGGTGAAGAAGCTGGGCTTAGATTATACCTAGTAGAACATGTGAAGACAGGAAGAGTGGAAGATGCTGGAGTGTTGATGTAGGAGTTCAGGTGAGAAGCCAGAGGTACAGAAGAATGATAAGTTGGATCTGAAATATAATTCGGAAGACGAGTATAGATGACTCCGGTTGGAACTGGATAGATGTCAGGATGACAACAATTGTCACCACAGAGATAGATGCAGGCTAGTCAATCAAAATCTTGATGACAACACCAAGTGCACCAATGATCCGAAGGACAATAACAGACTGGATCGAGATTCAAGACACTTGCCTCATATTGAGATAAAGCAGGATAACAACGTTGTCACAACCTGCATAAACGAGGTTGTGATGTCAGTACCTCTGTATGATCTCATAATAAATACAGTAACAAGTCGAGAGAAAAATGATTTCAGCCAGAATATAAAGGCCTCGGATCATTTCGTTCCTTTGGTAAATACCCATGAAGGATAATACCATGCTCATGATGTTGGTCACCACATAGAGTAGACCAAGCCATACTGTGTTGTATGATGCAAGGCAGATTAAGGACATCAAAGACAAGCCTTTGCCTAGGCAGGGCTCATAACCTAACGAGAGTGCAAGATCTCGCTGGGTGCAGAGACAACAGTGAAGGATGAACCAGTGAGGAGAATACTCACTTACAGTAGATACTTCACAGTATGAAAGACTGTTTCTAGTAGCTATCACTTGGTGGGGATGAGTAAGAGCTTAGATTCTGAGTATGAAAGTACTCTGGTTTATATATGGTACAGATACTGTTTGTACATATTGTGATATCCTTCTAAATAGAGAAGGTGGTACAATTGTAAAATAATCATGAGAAGGAAAGGTGCAATCCACAGTAGCGGGTTAAATGCTATTGGCTAAGAGCCAGAATGGTGTGATATGACATCATCTGGATAAAAATAGAAATGATGTCATGGTTATGTCATAAGGGTCTAGAACTTGTAACATCATGGGTCTAGAAGGTATTAGTAATCATGAAGAGTGATCCAGACAAGGTTAAATAATTAATATTGAATTATAGATTCCCAATAGTATGTCTACTTGCTTCTCATTGAAACCCTAGCCTGCTGCAAGTCCTGTGTTGCCAAACACGTCGATAATGTGTTCCGCCTTTTTTTATTTTTTATTTTTTATTCCCTTCTTCAGCAGGTGTGCATGTCAATTGACTTATTGCACAACACCTTTTGCAAGAGTGCTGTTAGTGCCTGTATGTGGAACAACATACTGAGTGTCCATCCCCTCATTTATGTAGTCTGGTGACCAGACCGTCTATGGGCCTGCCTCGTTGAGAGGCAGATCATCGATAGACAGTCTGGTAAAATTGGTCGCCATTTAGGAGGCTGCACGGGCATGTGAGGGGCATGTCCAATTATGGGTTAGCTTAGATCGTGTGACAGCAGTTAAGATGTATGACCTCAGCACTAAGTCTTAGCTGTCTCTTGACGTTGTCGGGAGTACAGTGCGAGACGAAAATGATAATCATCTTTCCACTTGACCATGACATCCATCTATGGCCACCCCGTGTTGTTGCTGTGGCCATCTCTCGGACTCGCCCAAGCAACCAGTACCTCTGAATGAGTGCATACAGAGAGCAATACATTTCCTGCAACCTGGCCGACTTTTGCTATTCACTGTGCTCCTTAAGGTCCTTGATCCCGCACAAAAGGACTTTGCGACACACCGTGATCATATCTATGCATGTACCAAGGACCAACTGCATGGAAAGCTGGCTTTTTTGCTCAATTGTCTGTACAAAGATCCTCATGGCAAGGCACAACTTCTCACTTGGATGGAACCACATGCATTTCAGTCAGTAGCTCGGAAAGTGTACGACGAAATGGATGACGTCAAGTGAGCCCTCCATGGCATGATCGATACTGTATTGCCTGAGTTCCTTTTGACTTGGGATATCAACACAATAGTTCAGAAGGTTATGGAAGATCGCACACCTGTCCTTGCTGAGATTCTTGAGAGTGCTTCACAATTGGACTGTGCCTCCAGGAAGAACAAAAGAAAGAATATTCATACCATACGTACCACTCTCATTGGTCAATCTAATCTACTAGGCAACATTTCCAAAAGACATGTCATGTTATCGTTACCCAGCTTGCAAAAGCCTGGTCAAACCAAGCCATCTATTTTGCCGCTCCATTCACACTATTTCTCTGGGCAAATGGATCATTGCGACAGACTATTGAGGCACTCGTGAAGTGTGGGCTTTGTATATCATTCACATCGCTCCTCAGCTTTTTGAACAAGCTTGCATCATGCTGCCTGGATCAAGAAGTCCAGATTTCTTGTGAACCCCACATTCTTTGTTACGACAACATCAACATTAGCACATCAATATTTGTCAAGCAATGTGCTGGTGCACCAGAAAAGATCCAATCAGGCACGTTTCTGATTTTGTACGCACTCCAAGGTGTCGATCCAGAACATCTTTGATTGGGACCAATGTTGCAGTGTGCATGCCATGCAACAGATCTATTGTTCAACAGGGATGTGCAGCCAACCAATGATCAGGCTGAGGCTCTCTTTGGCCACCTAAACCTTCATGTGGTCACTATGCTTCTCAACTTGTCTGCACCATTCAAGGATTATCAACACTGTGCCGATTCTCTTTTCAAGCATGAAGAACGACATAAACTACCTAGTGAATACAAGAGGAAGCAATTTCCTCTCCATACATCCACCATTGATGAGAGTTCCGTGTCAGGAAACATTGCTGTCATCAATGATGTATATATCAACCAGCTGAGGATGACGCATGAAGAGTTGGTTGACCAAGTGATCCCGAGCATCAACGACCAATCAACAAATGCTCAAATCCGAGGGGTGAAGGCACTCCACACAAAAGACATCAATCCATTCACGCAGCTCAAGTGTTTTCAACTCAGTTTTGGCCTATTCCATCTCTGCATGAACCTTATCTGGGCATTGCTTCATGTCCACCGTGGTTCGACCCATCAACCTGGAAGTCTCACCTATTTTTTTACACTTCTCGATCATTCTTGGCTAGGCTCTGAACATCCTGATTATCATACACTTCTCGCAGCACTGACGCAAATACTCAATGGCATCATCTTGAATGCATGGAAGATCGAGTGTGGACATTCCTCCCTCATGGCATTTGCAGCATCTGATCCGACACCTGCCGAGCTATGTAATATTGCCAAGACAATCATTTGCAACCATGTAGCACCAATTCATGATCTTCCGAAATTGGATGAAGCTGAGGTTGATTCTGCACAATGGAACCTAAGGACACAAAACTCGCCAAGTTTGCCATAGGCAGGGTGGAATGCAGCTTCCCCATAGTGCAGAAGGCCAGCAGTGTAGACATTGTGTGCTTCATTGACGTGAACATGGGTTATTTTAATCTGGAATGACTGGTCCTGGTGGACGAGTCGAGCTAGATGTGAAAGATGCCTGTTGAATCAGCCGAGCTGCTCAGGTGACACAATTAAATGCTGATAGTTGCCTTGTCAAATGGACTTGGTAAGAAATTGTCAGTCCCTTGGTGTCTGTAAGCACAGATAACCTAAATGTTACTTCCCAAAGCCTGGGATCATTTGGTGTGTCTTCATTGATTGTGACTGTCTTGATTCCATACTTCTCCAACTCAGTGACCTACAGGCATCAAAGATCATGTATTATAGTAATGGTAGACATGTTCCACTCTTACCTGAGTCACTTGCAGCCATTTGAGGGGTGAAATCATGATGGAAATTGAGTTTGGTCGAAGTAAAATAGGTATCAGGAGACACAGGGTCTTTTCACTGCCAGTTCCAGCCATAATAATGCTATCATGTTCATTTAAGATGGCAAGCAAGGCTTGAAGCTGGAAAGGGTGTGGTATGATTGTGAAACAAGTGATCAGCACGACCACAAGACATGCCCATAGCACATCTGTTTTCTCATGTTTGGTGAGGGTCACTACATAGTCAAGAGGGAGCCTGGTGCTGAGTAATAGGTGTGTGAGATCTTAAAGTGGACATAACAGGGCCTTAAGGACTACTTGTATGAAGGAAGGTTGGTTCATTACATTGCATGCAGTGACTGATCGTATTGGCCCAAGTTGCATCTCACTTGATTGCACTGCAAATCAATTTACAATATATTTTCCCAACCTCAAATCCCCCATTATCTGATTGGCTGAACATCACGTGCCCATGCAGCCTTCTAAATGGCAACCAATTTTACCAGACCATCTATCGATGATCTGCCTCTCAATGAGGCAGGCCCATAGATGGTCTGATCACCAGACTATCATTTAGGGCTCAACAGAAGGCTTGTGTGACCATGTAACTCGGAAAGTGTTTGATTCATCAGGATACTTGCAAAAACAGCGATTTCCAGAAGCACATCCAAGGTGCTGAAATGTTGGTTACAACCCCTGTCCACCTGGTTACCTCACTGGTGATCTGATGGAGAAGGTGGGCTCAATG
The DNA here is from genome assembly GCA_038093235.1 of Boletus harrisonii. Classification (NCBI taxonomy): domain Eukaryota; kingdom Fungi; phylum Basidiomycota; class Agaricomycetes; order Boletales; family Boletaceae; genus Boletus; species Boletus harrisonii. The sequence continues at coordinate 18,509 of JBBPRV010000459.1, forward strand.
CCACGTTATTACCGTTCTCCTTGCTGACACTCTCATGAGCAGAATCTGAACATTTGTATCACCACTGGTGTTAGTTCTGATCACATCAACCCAAATACTGGAGGAAAGAAGAACGTTCAGGCTCTCAAGGTAGGCCCATTTGCCCTACTGGAGGACATACAGTAATTGGGATCATCTATCACAAAGATCTCTGAATCTGATGTTACCTCCATTGCTGAGCACATCGTGATGTCCATCCTCCTTCTCGTTAGAAACTTCGTCCCAGCCCATGAGGCAATATTGCTATATGATTATACTGGCAAGTCTCTGATATTGTGCTCAATGCCTTTGACGTCAAGAACAATGTGATTGGTACCATCAGTGCTGGCCACATCTTGAAGCCTTTTGACCCCAAGGAGCTCCTCTACTATGACTAGGCTTCTCTCCTGGAGGGTAAGATAACATTTTACCTTGTCCCAATAAAACCTATTCATTCTTCAGAGGTGCCAGTGCTGTGCAGGCCATTGGCATCCACCATGTCAATAATCTCGAAGAATTTGTTTCCCAGTGTGATGTTGTCACTGCAAACTGCCCTCTCCACGAAAGTTCCAGAAGTGGATCTTGTCAACACTGAGCTCCTCAGCCACTTCAAACCCATATGTAACGTCGAGCTTGGTCCAGATGCAGATGCACATACTTCTCTGACATGCGATCCTGACAGGGTTCATGGTTGGTTAACACTGCATGTGGTGCCTTCTGTGGCAAGGATGCCGTCTCTAAAGTGCTCAAGAGTGGCCACCTTCTCAGTTTGTCCTACACAACCTCTGCATCCATTTAACAATCGCTCACATGTGTACCGTGTCATCGCTGTGTAGGCTACGCTGGTAACGTGTGGAATGTCCAACCCGCCCCCAGGGTCTGCATCTGGCAGCACACAGAGCATCCTCCAGAACTACCTGGTAAGCCACAAAATGTGATCGTTGGCATTGGTGCGATTAGGCAAGTACAAGACGAACACATGTATGTCACTTGATTTTACCAGTTTGGTGGGTTTGTTGCTGATCTCATGTGTGTTTTGAGTTAGACGGACAACAGTGAATGGAGAGGAAACTATCAGGATAACCTGATTATGCAGGGGCAAGAAGGGTAACGAATCAGTGGGAGATACACACTGATAGGTTGATGGTTGGTAACAAAGAATATCTCTAGTGTGAGAACACGTAGAGAGATGTTTTCAGAGAATGAGGATGGTAGATGGATCAAAGGATATCCTCAGAGGATCTGAGTGAGGGTATGGAGTGAAGGACAAAAGTAATTGTTATCGTTATTGAGACAGGCTTAAGGCCATGTCTTATATAGTG
>JBBPRV010000460.1:0-19819 GCA_038093235.1 Boletus harrisonii
ATGGAGGTCTGTTCGACTAACGATCACATTATATCATGAAGGAAACCCACCCCGTGTGATGCGATAACGGAAGTACACTATCAATTCAACTGCAAGACCAACAGTGGTGGAGACTGTCGAGGCATACCGATTCACGGAAAGCATGCGACAAGGACTCATATGCAAAGATATGATTCCCCCCTACAATCGATCGATGATTCCGAGTTTAATAATTCTCGATAAGACGCGCCACAGCTTGACATTCCCCTTCCCCATCACGACGATCAATAACTTTTGCAAGCAGCTAGGTTCATCCATGCGAATTAGTAAGTAATGCGCAGCACGATCGAGCGAACCCGGCTTTACCTCGTTGACCTGCAGAAAGTGCTTTACGAGCTCGGGTCCGAGAATATCCTTGATAGCTTCATCGGCGGCCAAGTACCGCCTCGCTTCGCCAATGTTCAAGGGTAAGCGTCTGGTGATACCCAAGGCCGCCCTCTCTGCAACTGTCATTTCAGCAGCCGTCCGGGGCACGTCGCAGTTCTTGACCGCGAGCGGACGGCCGTCTCTGACGCCGAGTATACCACACGCCAAGACGCCTGCTATGGCCAGGTACGGATTGGACGTTCCATCGATGGGTTTTATCTCAAAGTTCCGCGAGGAAGGCGACGACGCCTTCGTGAGCCGAACAGGTGCCTCGCGGTTATCGACCCCCCAACAGACCCACGTGCCCCCCGACCATATTCCATCCAACATTCGGGCATAGGAAGCCGAGAGGGGCAATGTGAATGCGATCACGGATGGGAGGTGACTCATAAGACCAGACAGGAACATGGATTCGACGGGCGTCAGAAACTCGGAAGCGGATATGCCTGGCCTTTCCCCGCGTACCGAGACATGCATATGAGCACCACTTCCGCCTGTCGATCACTCTCGATCAGAACACGGATGGAAACTGAGAAATCTCAATTACTGACAGCTGTCTAGGGCCAGCCTGGGAGCAAATGTAGCCCTTACACTATGCTTACTTGCGATGTTGCAGATGGTCTCGCGGGTGTGGACCAATGCATCCGCTGCCTCGAGTGGAGACATGGGGCCAGTAACGACTTCGTACTGGAATAGGGATGACTCGAGTCAAAACGGAGGAATGCATCGATCGGATCGGGCGTGCGAACCTGTCCCGGTGCACCCTCTGAATGGTACATCTGGAGCTCAATATCGTCCGCTTGTATGGCATCTGCGATTTCTTCCAGTACTCGAGCTTCAACAGTCCCTGTGGTAAGCGCAAGGGTGGTGGACCATTGATGAGCATTCACGGGGACGAGCGGGTCAGCTGATTTAAGAAGAGTGAATTCGGTCTCAGCGCCGACCAAGAACTGAATCCCAAGTTCTTCGACAGCATACCTGGAGATCCAGATGTCAGCTCTTCAGCAAAGCTGGATCGGGTTGCTCACCGTATAAGACGTGATAAGACCGTGCGGGGGCAAAAGGGCACTTCAAAGGACGGTCCACTGGGGCGTGGAACGGATATCTGCTCCTGGAAGTACCCAAAGAAGACGGCGTGCCCTGGAGCATAGCTACAAAGGCGAAACGAAGAGAAATCGATGACATAAATGTGTTCTCCGACTGCGCTAAATCCGGGTGCAACCTGGAGGACTACTAATCCGAGGGCCGCCTTGGTCAACGTGACGCCAGGTCGCTCCGAGTTGAGAATCTTGCGGAAGTAGGACACCGGCAAGAATCTGCAGCGAACCTGATTGTTGAGGTCTACCCATTGGATTCGAACGTATCGAATGCCGTTGTCGTTGAAGATGGACGAAAAGTTGGGCGTTGAAATGTTTTGACGGGGGGGTTCGTCAGGGAGCATTATCAAGTAGAAGATCAGAGGCGAGCAGAAGTTGGAAGAGATGACGGCGATATCACGCTAGCTTGGAAAATCTATAATCCGAAAACTCACAAGCTGTGCCCGGTAAGTCGTTGTCTGGTGCCAGTGATGCGGAAGAGAAGCATGTGCACTGGCAGTACTAGTGCCTCAAATCAAAGTTCAACGTAACTCAGATACTCGCATTTGCATTATTCTTATCACAGGCTGTGTTCGCGTCAGAGAACCTGATGCAGGGTGTACCGTACTCTGGTCACCAGACTAGGTGTACCGCGTGTGCACTCGTCCTGCCATGAACTAGCATGGGGACACACAGTTTTAAAGATTAGTACATAAGTAATACCTTCTCGCAAACGTGTTGGATCGCGGCGGATTCATAAATCAGTACATGGCCACCTGAAATATTGATACAATCACCCGCCGCACAATCGGCACTCTTCATATGACTACTTTCTGCCCGCCTTCTTGGCAGCTGCCCTCGCCCTTGTGATCTGTTTCTTCCAGCCCAAGCATAGGTTGCATCCTGATGGCATGCGTTTCAGCAAGAGACGGCGACGTAGATCGTCTAGAGTTGCTCACCCACAGACCCGTGTTTCTTGCACTGATACACGCCTTCTTTGTTGAGAACCACTGTGGGAGCCTCGATGGGGTCCCGATCAACAGGGTCGAACTAATGACCAAGGGCAAGGTGTGAGCAAGCACATGCAGACTCGTCAAGCGATGAGATCGACCCCGTAGAAAGCGTCGTTTTCCTCCCGACCATCGTATTTACAGTCCGTGCACTATTGGGACGAGGAATCAGATGGGTGGTTGTCAGCCGATCAACGTTAACGTGGGCGGTAACGATGAAGGGTAGGCATACGTACGACCTCTTTGAAATGGGTGCAGAAAACGGCGTCGTTGATTTCGACGGTAGCAGGTTGAACGTCGGCCATGGCGAATCACTTGGTTGGGTATTCGGGAACGTATGGGTGGACAAGATGAGCGATGAGCGGAGATCGAGGGTCTAAATCCACTCGCTGACTCAGGGCAAGCACGGAATTCTCCGTTCCCAATGCTTTCGAGCGACGACGACCAGGCATCCTGTTCATGTAGCTCAGCAGGGTGTTACACCATGCCATTGTTGTCTACAACGCTGTTTGCATCTCTGTGTCAATTTACAACTCCACCTAGTACATCGATAACTGCGAGCAACCTTAGAGGCTCGGTGGCGTGGGATTCTTGACATCATGGACCCATGTGACATTAGACGCGTGCCCCGTTCAACAGAACGCCATCGCAGGTGCACGGAAAACATGGCGGAAAGACTCCCCCCCGAACTTTGGTCGTACATCTTTGACCTCGCCGCAGATGAAGACACGATATTCTACCCTGGCTTGCAAACCAGCATGGCCCAATCGACCTGGTCCAAGTCCCCCTGGAGCGGATGGACCGTCCGAACACCCCAAGATACCATCAGCATCATCCAACGACGAAGCTATGCCACCAAGAAGGTCCCGTCCCATCCGATTTTTCCCCGGTGTCGCTGCTCACGCCTTTTTTTTTTTGCAGTCGATCATCGCGGCATGCAGAACGTGGCGCAGACTCGGCACCGAATTTCTCGTCCGCTGTCTCTTCTTTGACGATCCCACTAAATTGCGTCACCTCTGCAACATCTTGGATCGCGATCCCTCACTGGGATGGTGGGCGAGACGCCTACATATCACCCATTATCTCAACGGACGCGGTCCAAGGATGGACGACTTTGAGAAACCACTCATCGCTATCCTCCGACAGTGTCCAAACCTCGAAATTTTCATCGTTGATTGGCCCATGTCGAGCGCGTTTGGACCTATCGCAGACACGCTCAGCATGTCCTGCCGTAACTTACGGACGGTACATTGGCACGTACCGTCTGAACTTCTTTCCAAAGTGATCTGGGCATTAGACACACTCCCCAATCTCGTCGCTGTCCACCTCGAGTTCGCCGCGGCGATCGTAGAATCAGACACCATCACACTAGGTTCCGCACAGGACGTCAAACTGAAGCTCCCGAATCTTCAGCAACTGTTCTTGAAAGGGTTCTGTCAGGACTTTATAGAACAAGCCACTGGGTGGTCGCTTCCCTTGTTACGCAGTTTCTCCTTCCACTTTGGTAACAACACCATCGACGTTCCAGATGTTATCGCTTTCCTCGCCCAACACGGCACGACCCTTCTCTTCCTGGACTTGAACTGCATACCCACACTCGACGTCCGCACTATCCTAGACCTTTGTCCTTTCCTGACCACGTTCTGTTTCAATCCCGATTGGAAAATTTCACCAGCACCAAATCCCGATGCCAACCCCGATCAACCCGAAGACGAGGCCATGCTACCAATCGCTCTTACCAACCGTCCACACGACCATATCCAGCACGTCGGGCTCCATGGACTCTTGTATGCTTTTGGGGTGGGATATGCCGCAGCATACGCCGATGCCGACCCTGTGCGGACGATGATGGTCCAGCGCACGAACGACCGCAACTTCAAAGCCTTGCACAGAACTTCGTTTCCTAAACTGGAGCGCGTGAGGGTCTTGAGCACAATGGTGTTGCAAGACCTGAACGATAATGATGGTCCTGCGGATTCGTGCTTTGAGCGGTGGGAGAGGTGGTGGGAGATGTGCACCAAGATGCGTGTGAGGCTCGAAGATTGTTCAGGAGGAGTTCTTGGTAATCTTCCCCAGGACCCGGATGAGGAAGAAGATTATGACAGCGAGGAGGACGAGTACGAATATGTCACGGACGAGGAGGAGCAGGAGTGGAAGGGAAGTGTCAGTCTAGCAGAGTTGAGGGAGTTGCTCGCAGAATGCAGAAGGATGACGGAGGAGGGCGAACGAGAACAATCACCCTTCCAGTTTTTCCTTTCACCACCGACCTTGTGACTTGTGTTGGCTCAATGATCAACTGCTTTTCCTTCTGGTGTCCGTGCCTTGAATGCTCCTACGTCTCGGACGATGTCGAGTGCCCGTTCTACACGAACCTAGTTGTCCTCGTCGAGCCGTTCCCAACCTGTTTAGGTCCAGCTTTGGCGCGGCCAGCAAACGTATGGACATACCTACAATCGCCCAGTTTCGTGTGCTGGGAATACGAAACATATCACGCTCTACTTTCCATCCCGTCCACTGACTCAACTTGGCCAACTAAATCCTATACATATATCGAAACTGACTCTGATGACCACCCTCCCCGCCCAGATTCAGACGGTCCACAAATGCGTCGTCAGCGACGATGGAGGCCAAGCCCGCAAAGGTGGTGGTCGACGCGTGTGCGAACCGCTCGTCAAATGACCATGCACAACATGGGATAGCGAGATACCCGGATGCATGCTCGATGGTCGCCATGAGAGGAAGCTAGGACGTCAGTTCGTCTGCGTGGTTTCCGATGAGGAACGCGCCAGCCTTGAGGTAGGGTACGACGCCGGGTCTGCTCTCCGACGCGGTCCAGGCGTACTGCGTTGGACCGACCGCGTGTGCGGGGAAGTGATCCCAGGAGGTACGTGCCCAGAGGTCGATGCCGTGGCCATAGTAGCCCTCGGAGACGAGAATGTGTAGGTGGCCGTTTCCGCATCTGTTGGACCGGCATACATACGTGATGACAGCAGCGCTGTAATGACCCTGCTCAGCCCATGGCTGTTTTAGGTCCTTCGACAAGCTTCATTCGTGAGCAAGATGGCTGATCTCGGCTGGACGGCTCCTGATTTCTTCGCCGACGAAGAGGAGATGGTTGTCCTACAGCACTGCGTCGCAAGATACCATGCGTGCGTATGACCTGGTGACTTTCTACCGCATATTAAACCGAATTCTTTCTAGTTTTCTGGGACTCGTGGCTAACGCTTCCGGGTCGCTCTTCGTTCCAACGCTCGACATCGATCTTGCGTGGCATACGCACCAACTCAGGTTATACGGGATGCAAACGAGTCGTGGGTCGATACGTCGACCAGAGTACTTGTTTCTCAATTATGTCGTGATGACGTTTGAGCGCCGTTTCCACCAGCGATGACAGAGTCGGCGAAAATCGTCTCGCAACAGGGTTCGACACCGCATGCCGTGCTTGGACCGTGCGTACACTCGATACACCGCATCATCGAACACGACGACCCTGACACTTGACTGACACTAGGATCGATACGGTCTCCCGTATACTTACTGCGGCTGTCTTCTTCCTGGTACGACGTCGGGCCAGTGTTTGCGCAACGCCTTATCTCTGCATTGTCGTCGCACGACCAAGGAACTGGAGGTTCCCTCGTCCACTGCCCGACGCAGCGGCTGACACACACGATAGTGACCGCAAGGCATCCGAGCACGCACGCGAGCAAAGACGACAAAAGGCCTCACGACGACGACGGGAGAGGCACTCGATGCCAAAGGTAAGCACAGACGCGTGCGCGCTAGTATCCTGTCCGATGTGGGCCGGGTTTGCGTCTTGCGTCACTGCCGTTTGTCGTCGAAAACGGCGCGAGTGCAACGGTTAGTGTTCTTGCAGTTTATTCTCTCTACGTGGTGAGGCTTATTGACGATTCTGGCGTGTGTGTGTAGGGTGTTGGAGGTTCTATTGCGGCATGTGCGGGTGCGGTGTGTGCAAACGGGGGCCAGTGCGGAGGCGGATGTAGCATCTGTGGAGGAGGGGGTGGCACTTGCGGAGGCGGAGGTGGCGGCGGATGTTGTGGAGGTTGCGGAGGAGGGCGACAGTCACTCATACGCGTCACGCATCATGGCCAAATGCTTGCCCTTGTTGGAATAGACACCAACCTAACCTCAGTATATAATTGCACCAGAGTGCTGGCTTTCCCAGAAATCGAGGATAGGTTGTGTAAGTACTCGACCAATTCAACTGTAAGGCCAACAATGATGGAGACTGTCCAGGCATACCGATTTATGAAAGCACACGACAAGGACGTCTGTATGCAAGGATAATCCCCCCCCAACCGATCGATCGATGATCCCGAGCTTAATAAGTCTCGATAAGACGCGCCACAGCTTGACATTCCTCTTCCCCATCACGACGATCGATGAATTTTGCAAGTGCCTAGGTTCATCCACGAGGAACAATAAGTAATGCGCAGCATGATTGAGCGACACCAATGCGACAATCACCTCGTTGACCTGCAAAAAGCGCGTTACGAGCTCAGATCCGAGAATGTCCTTGATAGCTTCATCGGCAGCCAAATACCGCCTCGCTTCGCCAATGTTCAAGGGTAAGCGTCTGGTGATACCCAAGGCCTCCCTCTCCGCGACTGTCATTTCAGCAGCTGTCCGGGGCACGTCGCAGTTCTTGGCCGCGAGCGGGGGGTCGTCTCTAACGCCGAGTATACCACACGCCAAGATGCCTGCGATGGCCAGGTATGGATTGGACGTTCCGTCGACGGGTTTGATCTCAAAGTTCCGCGAGGAAGGCGACGACGCCTTCGTGAGCCGAACGGGTGCCTCGCGGTTTTCAACCCCCCAACAGACCCACGTGCCCCCCGACCGTATTCCATCCAACATTCGGGCATAGGACGCCGAGAGGGGCTGCGTGAATGCGATCACGGATGGGAGGTGGTTCATAAGACCAGAAAGGAACATGGATTCGACGGGCGTCAGAAACTCGGAAGCAGATACGCCTGGCCTTTCCCCGCGTACCGAGACATGTACATGAGCACCGCTTCCAACTGTCGGTCATTCTCGATCAGAATGTGGACGGAAACTGAGAAATCTCAATTACTGACAGCTATCTAGGGCCAGCCTGGGAGCAAGCGTAGCCTTTAGACCATGCTTACTTGCAATGTTGCGAATAATCTCGCGGGTGTGGACCAATGCATCCGCGGCCACGAGTGGAGACATGGGGCCAGTGACGACTTCGAACTGGAACAGGGATGGCTCGAGTCAACGGAGGAATGCATTGATCGGATCGGGCGGGCGAACCTGTCCTGGTGCACACTCTGAATGGTACACCTGGAGGTCAATGCCGTCCGCTTGGATAGAATCCGCGATTTCTTCCAGTACTCGAGATTCTACAATCCCTGTGGTAAATGCACGAGTGGTAGACCATTGATAACGATTCACGGGGACGAGCGGGTCAGTTGATTTAAGAAGAATAAATTCGGTCTCAACGCCGACCAAGAACTGAATTCCAAGTTCTTCGACAGCATACCTTGAGGTCCAGATGTCAGCTCTTCAGTAGCATTTGTCGTCGTGTTCCAGGTCGCTCACCGCATAAGACGCGATAAGACCGTGCGGGGGCAAAAGGGCACTTCAAAGGACGGTCCACTGGGGCGTGGAACGGACACTTGCTCCTGGAAGAACCCAGAGAAGACGGCGTGCCCGGGGGCATAGCTACAGAGGCGAAATGAAGAAAAATCGATGACATAAATGTGTTCTCCGACTGCGCTATGGCCGGGTATGAGTTGCATGCCTCCTACTGCTAGGGCCACCGTGGACAACGGGATGCCAGGTCTCTCCGACCTGAGAAGCTTGCGGAAGTAAGACACCGATAAGAATCGGCAGCGAACCTCATTCCCGAGGTCAACCCATTGGATTCGAACATATCGAATGCCGTTGGCGTTGAAGATGGATGCGGAATCCTCATTGGGCATTGAAACGTTTTTTGGGGGTGGTTCGTCTGGGAGCATTATCAAGTAGAAGATCAAGGACAAGTAGAGGTCGGAAGAGAGAGCGGCGATACCACGTTCGGTTTATGCCTAGATGCCCTCATAATTTGTATCCCAACCGTGGCTTAGAAAATGTGTGGTGCGAAGAGAAGCACACTGCCTCAAATTATGTAATTTAATAACGATGTACAGTCGACTCCCTCATAACACATACCCTACATAACACATACTCCCTCATAACCCATAGCATTTCTGATGTCCCAAAATGCCTTGATTCACCATACGACCTCCCTGATAACCCATACTCCCTAGTAACCCATAGCTCTGGGGCTATCCCGAGAGGTATGTGTTAGGAGGAGTCGACTGTAGTCTCGGATCCATCCTTTGTGTGACATGCGGAGTTCAAAATGTTCTGTGCAGAAAACGTACCACAATATCTGCCTCGGGCTCCATGGACTCTTGCATGCTTTTGGGGTGGGATATGCCACAGCGTATGCCGATGCCGACACTGTGCGGACGATGATGGTCCAGCGCACAAATGACCGCAGCTTCAAAGCCTTGAACAAAACTTCGTTTCTAAACTGGAGCGCGTGAGGGTCTTGAGCACAATGGTGTTGCAAGACCTGAACGATAATGATGGTCCTGCGGATTCGTGCTTTGAGCGGTGGGAGAGGTGGGAGGTGTACACCAAGATGCGCGTGGGGCTCGGACATTGTTCGGGAGGAGTGCTTGGTAATCTTCCCCAGGACCCGGATGAGGAAGAAGATTATGACAGCGAGGAGGACGAGTACGAATATGTCACAGACGAGGAGGAGCAGGAGTGGAAGGGAAGTGTCAGTCTAGCAGAGTTGAGGGAGTTGCTCGCAGAATGCAGAAGGATGACGGAGGAGGGCGAACGAAAACAGTCACCCTTCCAGTTTTTCCTTTCGCCGCCGACCTTGTGGCCTGTGTTGGCTCAATGATCAGCTGCTTTTCCTTCTGGTATCCGTGTCTTGAATGCCCCTCTTTTCACTACGTCTCGGATGATGTCGAGTGCCCGATCAATATGAACTTGGTTGTCCTCGTCGAGCTGCTCCCGACCTGTTTGGGTCCAGCTTTGGCGCGGCCAGCAAACATATGGACATACCTATAATCGCCCAGTTTCGTGTGCTGGGAATACGGAGTGTATCGCACTCCACCCTCCATCCCGTCCACTGACTCAACTTTGCCAACCAAATCCTATATATCGAATACTGACTCTGATGACCACCCTCCCCGCCCAGATTCAGACGGTCCACAAATGCGTCGTCAGCGACGATGGAGGCCAAGCCCGCAAAGGTGGTGGTCGACGCGCGTGCGAACCGCTCGTCAAATGACCATGCACAACATGGGATAGAGAGATACCCGGATGCATGCTCGATGGTCGCGATGAGAGGAAGCCAGGGTGTCAGTTCGTCTGCGTGGTTTCCGATGAGGAACGCGCCGGTCTCGAGGTAGGGTATGACGCTGTCAATGGGTCTGCTCTCTGACACGGTCCGAGCGTACTGCGTCGGATCGAGCGCGTACACGTGCAAGGCGGCGCGTGTGCGTTCGGGGTAGTGATCCCAGGAGGTACGTGCACGGAGGTCAATGCCGTGGCCATGGTAGCCCTCGGAGACGAGAATGTGTGTGAGGAGGCCGTTTCCGCATCTGTAGGACCGGCATGCGTATGTGATGATAGGCGCTGCTGATTCGTTTCTCCGGACTTACCCAAGGTCCAAGAAGCCACCGGGCGGCTGTGGCCAGTGCTTCCAAGGCGCATCATCCGCTGGCGTGTGCCCATGATCCCCCGAGCGCCACTCTGTACCCGTGAAAGACTGTTTCCAAAGAAGTATGAGATACGTTGCGATCCCGATATCCTGCGATGGGGTATCAGCCAACCGTCAACGGCGTGTCGGTCGTTGGCATTACCTCGAACACATGCTTGAGCGGGTCAGTGGACTCCTTCCACTCGGACACCAGATGCTTGTATCGTTCTCGCATCACGAGATACAGATCCTGATACGCCTCCCTCGGGATCACACGATCGTGCTTCACACGCTTTTGGTAATGCGTCATTGCGCCCCATCCGTATCGGTGGAGGGTCTCGAGGAGGGCCAATGCCGTGCGATACAGTCTTGAATTAAGGTCCAAAGGCGTGTCGGGCAACACGACCGCTTCTATGCGCAAGATCGGGGGTGTGCAAGGAACGAAGCGAAACGCGAGGTGCCGGACGGTAGGATGATAGTAGGGGAGGGACGCACCAGGCGGGAGGAGGGGGCTGAGCACAAGCGTGTATGGTATGTCCCTGTACGTGCCAGTGGTAGACGCATATAGCGTACAGAGTTGTTCTACGGCAGCATCGCGACTTGGTCGGCGAGGGAGGAGTTTGCGGTGGATGTTGTAGATGGGCCGATGGGATTTGAGATGGCGCAAGGGGGTGTGGTCAGTGTCATGCGAGTAGAATGTCTCACTGACGGTCTCTGACCGAAGAATGAGCGTCGAATTGTATTCGGGGTGATGGACGAGCTGCTCGACAGCGCGTTCAAACTAGAGCAAAGGACATGGCCGTGAATTACAACATGTGTGAACCACTGGCTTACAAGTTCCAAGGGAAAGTCGGCTGGACAGCTGACAATGGGTAACCATTCCTCGTCTTGCAACATAGAAGTCAAGGGAGGCAACGTCTGGAGATCTGGGGCATCACAAGGCGAGGGGGTAAATCGAGGGCGGACACATGACTGGTCCATTGCAACTAGTTTGGGTTCAGACTTGGCATTGCAACACATCGAGCCCCGCTCGCATACATGATACATTACAGGGCATGCTCGTGGCCTTCCCCAGGCTCGAGCCCATCGTTACACAAGTCAACAAACGCCGCATACCACACGCCCATTGACAAAATGAGACGAGATCGAACATCAACAAAAGAGAGCGTCCGGTCAGAAGAAGGCCAACAAAAACTTGGGTATGGTAGAGAAAGCGAACGGTGTCCAAAGGTGAACATGGGCCCTAGCCTTCAGAGATCGATTGGGCTGCATCCCACGTTAATGAGGCCATCCTGCAAAGCAAACGCATTAGAAGCTGCGGGACAAAATGCAAGACGAGACGCTTACAAAGTGGGTATCATTGCAACAGACGGGATTTGATTCACATTGCGCACTGGAGCCAGCTCCAGTGAGTGAACTGCATTGCAAGCCAATCTGACCGTTGCCCAATAGCCCGCTCAGGCCCAGCAGAGGTGCTAAGACGGTCGCCACCGGAGAGCTAGCCTATCCGGCCATGACATCAGATCAACAACGGCCATGGACAAGCGCGACGCACCGATTGAACGCTCTGGCAGCACTGGATCGACCCAGTGTTACACACACGGGGGTTGCGCCCGGCAAGGGGCCCGCTGTGGGCGAGAGCGACAAAGGGGAGGACGGCGAGCGTGTGGTGGACGAGCATTCTGCCAGGGTACGGCGGGCGGGACTCTAGAAAGGAGCGGATAGGTTCGAGTTTGGGGGAAGAGGAAAAGGAAGCTGGGGGGGATTCGACGACGGGACGACTTTATATGTCTGACTGCATTCCAATCAGCGCCCGCGCGGTTCATTGGAATAGCCAGCGCTAAATCTCGTGAGCGTGCTCCAACGGCGCTCGCCAATAGTCAGCACATCCTCGGCAGCGCACAAAGGCACATGCCAAAAGTGGAGCGCACGACATGCTGTGGCCCTCGCCGGAGTCAACCGGCCTCATTATCGCACCACAGGACCCTGCCGCGATGTACCACATTCCACGCGCAATGCTCCACCCTGAGCCGCCTCAAAGGCATTCATCAACGTCGACATCGCTGCCGATCCCGCAGCAAAGTGCCCTGATCCCCCACTGCTTTGAGATCCCAGAAATCTTGCTTCACATTTTCGAGCATGTCTACGTCTTACAGAAAGGCCGCTCCGACCTCGCAAGCCTTGCACTCACTTGCAAGCTGTTCAGTGGCCCCGCTCTCGACGTACTATGGCGCATCCAGACCTCCTTCCTTCCTTTGATCATGACCTTTCCTCGCGAGTTGCTCAACTTTGCACCTAGCGACCAGATGGCCGTCGCGACATTTGTACGTGTCCCATGTACCCCTCTTGATCGCGGTCTCAACTGATCCGCAACGACAGACGATGGACAAAAAACCCATGACTACCCATTGGCGGAGGCCCTTACTCTACACCAAACGTATCCGGACGATCATGCCGGAAAATGGACTTACCGGTTTTGGAGGAATCGCGGTACATAAGAGCGTCATCCAAACTCTCATCCAAACGTGCCCGTCCAAGCCCGTGTTCCCAAACCTCCAGGAACTCAGCTACCCTACCATTTGCAACATCGCCATCGTGGACGAGGCGACATACACGAAATACATGTTCATGTTATCCCCTCCGAACACCCTCCAGACATTGAGTTTCCAGTACCCCAGCGGTCGTAATACCAAGGACACCCGTACCTTTTTGACGCAATTTCGAAGCTACTTCAGGACTCTCGAGTCCCTCCGGGTATTCATGGGTGAGCTCATATCCCTCCCCCCGTACATAAACTGAAAGATGATGTTAGACGTGATCCCCCTGGAGATCACCGATTTTTTGTCTGTCTTCGCATCCATCCAGAGTCTTAAATGCCTCGTTCTGGCGCTTGGGCCGGGCCTCTCTTTCACTCAGAAACGCAAGGGGCTATCACTTCCAAACTCAGATGCATTTTCAGGTCTTCGCTCGCTTGGGCTCCATTCTTTCTCCACCCCATTCATCCTACAGCTATTGAAGGCCATTCACGCGTCGCGGCTCCAGATCGTTAATATATATTTTGCATCCCGGGTCAAGCCAGACGAACTCGGCGAGCTTTTTGGATCCGTGACGTCATTGTCCGGCTCGCAGCAGTCTGTTCGCCTGATATCATTGGCCGCGAACGGCTATACATCAGCTCTCCACTCAATCGGTGATCTGCTATCTATTCAGCATCTGCGCCACCTCACTCTGCAGAACACGGGCCTGGTTCTCGACGATCGTAAACTTGACGAAATGGCGAGAGCGTGGCCCATTCTGCAGCACTTGTCTATCACCAATGATGTTCCGCCTTCAACAACCGTTAATGGAACGCTGAAATCCTTGAATTCGTTCTCGCAGCATTGTCCTTACATCGAAACCCTAGAACTTCGATTGAATGCTCGGGAAGTCCCTCCGCTTGAAAACCCCCCTACATCCATGCGGAGGGGCCAAGGAGTGAAACCTCTAGTCCTTCGGATTGATCTACGCTCCGATATCCGTGATTCTGCCGGCGTCGCGTCATTCCTCTTGGGAACCTTTCTCGGAATCTCGGTGGAGCTTGCAGGCAGTAGCCACATGTCAGAGCTGCGGGAAACATCTCCGTGGAACAGAGTTGCAGAAATCGTTGACGACACACTCGGTCGACCTCCCCCAGAACCAGTATCGCCCAAGGGGCCGCGGATAATGTGTATGTCTTACCGTGAGATGCAGCGATCACGTTGGCTCAGCTTTTTTTTTCTAGTCATGACTTGAATTGTCTCAAACTTGCAAACGCTGAAAATCGCTCCCCGTTCGTGTTCTGCGCCGTTCTACCTCGTCTATTTGTAATGAATGAAGTGTTCCGCGTCAAGATAACCGAAATATGTATCACCAATCCGTCACTTATAGATGTACTCTATGATTGCGTGTACGTTGTTTCAAATCCAGTTATTAAATTCGTACAGCGTTCTTTCGAACTAGAGGCATGAGTCACGCCCGTCATTGATAAGACATGTCCATGAAATGAGTGACTTGGATTTTCACGCACATTAATGACCGCGACGTTCATCAACACTGATTTTACTTTCCGTAGTGTTATATATTAAGAACTGGACATCCCGCTAGGCTTCCTGGTTTCCGAATGACCACATTTTGGTCCAGGTGGGAGAGGCCCATTTTTCGGGCCCCGTTCATCCAAACGCCCGCGTCGATAGCGACGAGAAAGAGTGGCCATGAGGATAGACTCACGTCAGCGAGAGGTATGCACGCAAGGACGGTTGATCTGAAGGATTAAGGACTCGACGACGACCCCTGGTAGTCTTATGTAAGCTGAGAAGCCCTGCTACAAAGCATTCAAGTTGGATCCGGGCTTCCTGGTTAGTAGCTTTGTGGTGCGTTCGTTGGTCCCTGCCGACCTTTCAATCAAGCATCCGCCTGAATCAGGGGACTCGCTCGTCGTTGACACGACGAATTGGTCACACTTTTGCTTTGCGCGGTTAGGCGTAATTTGACGTACTGTACGTTCAGACGTTCTAGACGAACCCTGCCTCGGAAATTCCTCCATCAGTTCGCCCATCGCCGTCGCCCACATATCGCACGATCTCTGTCCTGTATTGAAACAAGTTGATTTAAGTGTACGAAATAAGGAACCCCCTGAATTGTCTTCCTCGGGAAAATCGATACGAGGTGTACTGGGAAACGGTAAACATTGAGCTCTTCCATGCCATAGCAACCCAGCTCTGCCGCAAATAACTTGAGAAGATCACCCTGGTGGATCGTCGTAGTTCAACATACATCTCGCGTACACCGACTGTGTCGGCACCTCCACCGAGCAGGGGTGCGAGCAGTACGCTTTATGAGCGGAGCGAGCGGAAGCAACACGAGAGGGCGAGGGCGAGAGAGGGCGAGGCGAAGGAACAGTGGGCAAGGGAAACGGTACGCGAGTATGTGCGTGGAGAGTTCTGGGTGAACGTAGATGATCATGGGTCCGCCATTGTTGGGTTCGCGAATGGGTCCTAGTCGAGGGTTAGGATCGGGTATCAGTACGGAAGATGGTATGAGAGGGGATAGGAGGGACGATCGGAAGTATGATCCGCCAGCGTCTCCGCGTACGAGTTGGAGTCGGATGATGGGTGGATCTGAGCATTGAACATGATTCTTTGGACGTCTGCTAGCGGATGGTTATCGGATACACTGTTCTTCGTTTTTGTATACTCATCAGGGTGGGTAAAGCTTGCATTTCCGCCATGACACGAGGTGATTGTAGGTGTGTAAATTGGTTCGATAAGGAGACACACGTATACCAGGCGACAATGTCGTACCGGGGATAAACGTTAACGACCACCGTCCCTCACTCCATCGATTCGCCTAGCCGGGTATGTTTTCCAATGTGACCTTCTGGCGAAAGAATGGTGAGCACAGAACCGGTTGAAAGGACGATGCCGATGAGAACACAAGAGTCGAGTGAAAAAGGTTCTTCTTCCAGTATCGTTCACCGAAAGGAAGCAAAACCGATCGTAATCGATGGTCGAGATGTCACATATTCGGTCGCGGTCCTCGTTGATGGGAAGCACGTCGTAAGCGGCGGCGAAGAAGGGAAGCTTCGATGCTGGCGCATAGAAGATGGCAAGGAGATGGGGACGTGAATGTATGCGGGGAGTGCTGTCCTCGCCATTGGAGTGTCACGGGATGGAAAGCTAACCATCGGTGGGACGGAGAGCGGTTTGGTGACGGTGTGGGATACAGAGAGTCACTCCAAAGTGACCGCGATCGGGTGCGTGCAATCGACATCTCGCCAGACGGGACGAAAATTGCGACTGGATCGAGTGACTTCACTGCTTGTGTCTGGTCGCTGTCGACTGGCGAGCGACTCCTCGGCCCTTTGGAACACAACGACTGGGTGGAGGCAGTCAAGTTTTCACCCGACAGGACGCCTCATCGCCACTGCCACATATAATCGTGACTCTGTTCGGGTCTACGACAGTCAGAATGGCAGCCTTCTCGTCGAGTTCCCAGTCATGGTTAGCTCGGTGAGGAACCAGTCCCTCGCCTGGGCCGGTGATGGCAAGCAACTCTTCGCCTTATCACGCGACAACAACATTTACCGTGTCGACGACGGACGTGTCCGCCAAGACCACGCTGTCGAAATGGCTCATTCACAGCACGAACAATACCACATGCATCGCCCTGGCAAGTAACGGCACATTCATCGCGGCCGCCGCAGACTCATTGGTGTCATTTTGCGACACGGCGAGTCACGAGCAAATCGGGACTGTCATCGAGTACACTCACTACGTCGGGTCTATGGCTATATCATCAAACTACGACCTCGTCACCAGCGCATACAATAGAATCACGTTTCGGGCACTCTGGCACCCTTCCCTCTCACTACTTGGACAATGTAAGTGTACCTGCATAAAAACTTTGCAATCGCAAACCGCCCTATTTGCCGTTGCAGACCCCCTGCACGCAGGAAATCCAGCACACAGAGGTCGAAAAAGTTGACGACAGTCCAAGTACGTTCATTTGCACCCTGATCCCGGTCGCTGACATCCGTGTCCATCAGACGAAAGAACAGCAAATCTCGAGCAAACCATCCAGGAACTGCGCAACCAGCTTGCCGAATCTCAACAACAAGCCCGTCAGGAGAGATATAATCTCATCCAGTCCCTATGCGCTCAAGAGGAGAGCTCGAGTATGTCCTCCGCTACCCCGACGCATGTTTCTTGATCCGCGTCTACTAGATAGCGAAATCGCGCATCTCGACGAAACCGTCCAGGAACTCCGCAACAAGCTCGCCGAATCTCAACGCGCAGCCAATCAGGAAAGGTGCCTCAACGAAGCCATCAACTCTCTTCGTGCCAATCACGAAAGTTCAAGTGCGTCCATATTCACCGAGACCTACTATGTCTCATTAACCTCCATGTCCAGTAGGCGGCAGAATCGTACATCTTGAACAAACCAACCAAGAACTCCAGATCCAACTTGCTGACACCCAACGCGAAGCCGATGGTCTCATTCGGATCAACCATGCACACGAGCAGAGGTATCAATGTGAATCCCTGTATGCCCAAGGTCACATATATGGTACTGTGGAATGTCTTTTCGAATTCGCGAATACCGTGAACGGGAATTTGAGAGCCAACAAGTTACTCATCGACTGGCTTGCTAGTGAGTTTCAGCGTCGTGCATTACGATGGAGTATCTAATCGCTTCCATCAGAGTTTTCCCACCGATGCATCACAATGCCAGCGAGGGTTGGAGACAACGCATCGAACGCCGATAAACCGGACGAGGCAATTGCGGCTTACTCTACTGCGTTGTTGCTCGGTTCCACAATCCCGCACGCTATAATGCACAAATGGGTGAACACGATATTGAAACGTGGCTCAGCGCATGAAGCATCGAGTGCTGCAGCCAGGGTATGCTCTCTGTGATGGTTCGAAGATGGATAGTGACTCTCTTTTGGTTTAGTTTAAAGTTCCGAGGTTTGTCGTCTACCGTGTCATTTGTGACATTCTAGAGCGTGATGGTCGCCTCACGGAGGCTGTCGAGTGTTTCCAACAAATGCAGAGCGAGCTGGCAGAGGACGCGGGTGTGCGCGATGAGTGAGAGGAATGGCAACTTGGTAGGTGGTTGCAGTCGCAAACACCCATTGCCCTTGATACCCTGACATTGAGCATCAGACTTCAAAGCGCGCTGTATGAAGGCATTAGAACAGAACGGAGATGTCGCCATGGACTCTGCGTCATATGAAGACGCTGTTGCCCATTACTCTACGACACTGAGCCTCGATCCTTTATCGGCAGTCCTGTTGACCAAGCGAAGCAAAGCACGAGCTGGGATTGGATCATGGGAAGATTCGTTGCAGGATGCCAACGCGGTACGTGCATCAGATTTTACATGGGAGCAAATAATCAATCCGATCCCAGGCGATCAAACTCAATCCATCACCTCTATTTGGCCACGAAAGAAAGCATGCAGCACTGCTTGGCGCTCACCGCTATACTGAAGCTATCGATGCGTATAACGATATGCTCTTGATGCTTGAACAATCCGCTGACGCAGTTACTCGTGGTAAATATTCTTCGATCTTATATGAAAGCATTGTCTAAGTGTCCTTCCTCTCGCAGAATTGCGTAAAATCTACGTGAACCCATCGCAGACGAAGGAGGCTATTCACAACGCTGTCGAGCGTACTCAGCGGGGCATTCCGCTCGTCCTCATTAACACGAAGACTGGCCGTCTTTGTGACCAGCGCGAGCGTATGGATGAATTCGGGGCTGATTCAAAATTTGTGGAACTCGTTGCGTCTATGACGACAAGCCTCGACCACTCTCGCATCTGGCAAGTCGTCCAAGAATACTTCCAGTACGCCACGTTCTCCCATACTTGGGAAGGAGCCGAACCACTGTTCCACGCCGTCCTTCATGGGTCAGTGCATAACCTGGAAGCGTCATCCACGGCTTTGAAGTTGGCGATGTTCTGTGCGACGGTGCGGGAGGCTGAGTTTCAATGGGCATGGTCTGATACATGCTGTATCAACAAGACAGATGGCTCGGTGCTTCAAGAGTCCTTGACTTCAATGTTCCAATGGTATCGCGAGGCGTCGCTCACGGTTGTTCACCTCAAGGGTGTACTATCGGACTCGGATCTGGGTGCTCTCGAGAGGAGTCTGTGGAATACACGTGCGTGGACATTGCAAGAGTTCTTTGCGTCCAGGGTCATCCATTTCTACACTGAAGATTGGAAACCTTATCGTCCTGACGAAAATGTGTACAACCACAAGGAATCGTCTGCGATCATGGCAGAGATGGCGCACGTGACCGGTACTGATATACACGTCCTGCTTTCTCTTCGTCCAGGATCAGACAATATATGACAGAAACTGTGTCTTGCTGCGACACGGGTTGCTACGAAGCAAGAGGATATGGCCTATCCTCTCTTTGGTATATTCGGTGTTTCTATCCCAGTCACATATGGCGTGGGGCAAGCACGCGCTGTGGGTCGCCTGTTACAAGAGGTGTTGACTCGGTCAGGGGATGTCAGCATTCTGGCATGGACAGGAAATACATCAGAGTATAACAGCTGTCTTCCTTCGGAGGTCTCGGTGTATCGCGAGCCAGCCTCACCCACTTGTTATGCCATAAAGTCGCATCGAACACACTGCAAGCGGGGCATGGTAGACATCCCATTCTGCCGTCATTAGCGCGATGGCGAAAGCACCGTGACGAGCACACGAGTGCACCTAAGCAGACACAGAAAACATCAAATACTGGCAATCGGGTCATGTGAACAGGGGGTGGAGCGCTGTGCCAGTGCTGTGCGTGTGACGCGACTTCGCAGCGGAAAATGCCGGAGTGGTATCGTACCTGTGCTTTCAGCCTCGGCCTCGACGGCGTCATGTCCATCCTACGCCTCCGTCGTTTGAGAGCCTTAGGCTGTCGTCGCCACCTCAAGTCTCGAGTCTCCTCGACCGCACCATTGCTTCCTTACCAACGGCGGCACTTCGATCGTTGATGATCGTCCGCTTTCTCTCCTATCCGCGCTCCATTCAACAGGGCGGGGCGTGTCGACAGTCCGTTTTA
>JBBPRV010000461.1:0-19803 GCA_038093235.1 Boletus harrisonii
CTTTTCTGGGGGTGTACTACAAGGACTGAGCAGAGCAACGTCCGTGGACGGACCAACTCGTTCACCAACGCTTGTATCGGATTCCTGACCGGGGGTAGTTTCCTCCCCTATAACGCGTGAGCCCCTTGACTGCGGGCACTGCGGGGTTCAGCCTTTCAACGCCATTTGGGGCGGAGTTCCGGCCCACTCTCTGTTACTGTATCGCTTTACAAGCGAACCCGGAGGAAAGTCGCCACAATCACATTCCCACCTCCTTGTCGGTCGCGTCGATGGCTCTCTTGCAACATTTCCATTCCAGAACGGGACATTAGGAGACCAGAAAATCATTTCTGTTGTCAACATTCCTATAATGATGCATACTTGCCGGATCAGGGACCGCTCGACAGCATTTGCCTGTGGGAGTCGAACATCGATATTATTCTGGCAACGAGATCGTCTGCAGCATTCACCCCTGATACCTCAAGGTTCGTATTGCTGCAATTTCATGTCTTTCGATCTTCTCCTGATTGTCAAATAGATCCCTGGGTTATAACTCTCCCCGTCGCATTGTTCGCAGCCCAAGCTGGAGAATATTTGCTGTTGCCTATACACGGTCAACACCTGCTCAGGTTGGGCAGGCAGAGGTGTTTAGTTCCACGGTGCAAATATTCAATCATAACTCTTTTAAAAGTTGGGTTGCAACCGCCATAGCTCGCGTGAAATCGTCATTGGTGAGGCTCTCGGGTAGTTAAGTGTCTTTGATCACCGTCGACTCTTCGCTTTCAATGACCACTGGTCTCGTTCACGAATCTGCTGAAGTTGGTCGACATGAATACTGTCGTTGCGAGATCAGCTAATCCATGCTCAACTTGTATCATGCACATCTCAACAAGGATAATCGCGACTTGTTCGGCGGTGGCGAGGCCCTGTCAGGCTGTCAGCCCTCTACACGTCGCCCCGTAAGACAACCAATTATGTCCGGCTCCGTTTTCAGCGTTCCAGGCTCAGAGTTTATCACACTCCGCCTTCCGCCCCTGCCGACCTCCACACGTAGATCGAGCACACATTTGGATGGAGTGACTCTCATCATCTCTACCGTGCAGAGGCCCGGGTTTTCCCCGATGTCGTGCTCTACGACGGTGATTCAGAGGCGCTGGTAGGTACCATCAAGTCTTGCGGTCGCAGGCGCCAACTCTAAGTCGGAACCCCGGAGTGCGGTGAGCGCGGCGAGTGAAGCTTGCACGAGCGAAGTCACTTCATTGTACAACACGCACGTGTCGCGGCGTGCCGGAGTGCCCGTTCGGCCCGGTGGCTACGGCCTGACCAGGGCTATGGGTAGCGTTTAGTGTTCTCTTTTGCTGATCATCCATGCAACGTTCTTGCAAGATTTTCCGCAAAATCGCATCTGCCTCACACCAAGTCGTCACTGTTGCCAACGATTATGCTGATCTTCAAGACTCGAATGGCGTCTCGCGCTGTCATTTTCAGTTGGAGGAGGACATGCAAAGAATTTCTGTGGCCTGCAATCGTCTCGCAGGTATCCTTGACAAACCACCTCCTGAAGAAGGTCCTGCGGTCGACGTCCGAATACAAGATTGGCTGAGCACGGATGAACCACAACGGTGTTTACACACACTAAGCCGGATGGAGAGTTTGCTGCGTCAAGATGCTTCCTCATGGATGCCTCGAATCTTTCGAAGTGGGCAAGGTTCGACTGCCACGCAGGACAAAATCAAGGAAGCTGTCGATCTCTTTAATTCATGCAAAGGATGTTTCCATTTCTTGTTCTCGACAGAGATCCGGTGAGTTACTTCGTCACTGGAGGGCCAATGCATCGGGAATAATGCCACTCAGGAATGACGAGATGACTGTTCGAAAGCGGCAGGATGTACCTCGATCTCAAGATCACATAGTTCAAGGGGAATCTGATCTTCTGGAGCCAAGGTTTCCAGTTCCGGTCCTGAAGACAGTTAACTGCCAGGACAAACATACACTTACACAGAGGAGACACGAGATGAAAACCGACAAGCAAAGAGGGCAAGAAGATGGTAATTATAATTATACCGCCCATCGACTTTCACTTGCACGCGACCATGCTGACATTTCCGGTAGAGGAGAAACTCGAAGAAATATTGAAGTGGCTCGACGGACTGAACTGTGCTGAAAAACAGGATATTACACTGTCGCTTCGCCAAGAAGATACATGCAAATGGTTGTTTGACACAGCCCAGTACAAAATGTGGAAGGATGGAACGAGCGGGTCTCTGTGGCTGCGAGGCAAACGTGAGCCCTTTGAAAGATTCCACTAACCATGCTTTACTGACCAGGTTGTGATCTTAGCTGGGGCAGGTAAATCCGTGTTGGCGTATGTATACATTCTATGTATTCCAACGGCGCTGGCTCTGCTTGCAGGTCGTTCGTCATCGATTCTTTCAAGATGGCTTCGACCGAGGGAGAAATCCTTATATTTTTCTATTGTGATTCTCGAAACGAGCGGTCTACAAGCCCTGCGGCGGTAATGCGCTCGATCTTGTCCCAGCTGCTTCGCCAGCTTCGTGGTCGTTCTGTCGGTCTTGGGAATGTCTTTGGTGACCTGGTTAAGGCGAAGGAATGGGGTGGCGGAACACTTAACAATGCGAAGGAACTCGCTGTATTTGCATCAAATACAACCAGGCTGTTGACCCAGAAGCCTGTCGTTGTCGTGGATGCCCTTGACGAATGCAAGGACGTTCGGAAACTTATCCAGGCTCTCATGACGATCAGAGGACATGTACGACTCTTCGTCACCAGCCGGCCCTTATATACGATTGTGGATGGCCTCTCGGATGTCCCATTCGTCTCAATGGGTGACATGGCAGGCAAGTTGTCTGCGGATATCGAACTGCATGTCACTCGAGAACTGGACGCTCGCCAACGGTTAAGAGACCTTGACTCTGGATTCAAGACGGAGATCCGCTCCATCTTGTGTGACAAGGCGGACGGCATGTAGGTACTCCTGATCTATATTGAAGCGTGGAGACTAAGTGATTACCTTCCCAAGGTTTCGTTGGGTTCAATGTTCGATTGACGCACTTGATCGATGTGTAACTCGAAAAGAAGTCCGCGGTGCTCTTGACAACCTACCTGAGGGGCTCGATGAAACATACGAGAGAATCCTCCTCGCAATTGATATGGAGACTACGGCAGGGCAGCTGGCACAACGAGCATTGATTTGGCTTGTGGCCTCGCTACGGCCCCTGCGGTTACCCGAAATTATGGAGGCGTTGTCAATCAATCTTCACACACGAACACTGGATTCGGACATTGGACCGATGCACAGGGGAGCTTTGTTAGATGCGTGTGGGAGCCTAGTAACTTACACAGAAAAGACGGGAATCATCATCCTATCTCACTCGAGTGTCAAGGTAAATCCTGCAGTGGATTGTGTGTTTGTGTACAACTGACCCCCTACTGTGTAGGAGTACCTCACAGGGAAATTGACGCGCGCCAAACTACCACAGTACCACATCAGCTGGGAACATGCGCACCTACTGCTAGCACAGTCATGCATGTACTATATTTCCATATGCCTCAAGCGTACTCAGGGACTTGCACCAGCCGACGCCTCCACTAGCATTGGTGTTTCCCTGGAACCTTGGAACCGACTCTACCACATGTCGCCTTGCATGTCGCCGCCACTTCTCGACTATGCGCTAGAGGATGCTTTTGATCACTTCGGATACCTTGGGTCAACATTTGAATCAGCTTTGCGCGACGTAGTAGTTCTTGCAGAGGACATCCAACAACATCCCTGGATATGGGATAATATGTGCATTCCTGCAAGATGGAAAAGCGGCACCAAGCCACATTGGCCCGCGGCAAGACATGATCTCCTACTTTATGTTCTCGTGGCTTTCGCTCCAAATTCGTTCATGAACACATTATTTCGTCGCACTGCGCTCAAACCCAAGGAGGGCACGAATCCATTGGTGTATGCCGCGCATTTCAACAAGGACGAACATGCTCGCACCCTATTATTGCGAGGTGCCAGACTAAACCATAGAGGCTGGGAAACTCGCAAATTCCGTCAGTCCTTGCCCATTGAGGTTGCTTTCCAGAACGGGCACTACGCCATGGTTACTCTCTTTGTGGAAGAAGGGAGCACTATACCCCCACGTATATTCACAGATTCATTCTTCGGACGCGACCAATCATTCATCCGCCCATCTGGTACTCTAACGATTCCATCGTCTGTTGTAAGGGTACTGCTACAAGCCGACGAATTTGCGGAGAACATCAACAATTGCCTAGACGAGTTGACCTTGCGAGCAATAAAAACATCCAATCAGTTGTTGGTGTTCAAAAATGCCACCGAACAAGACCTCACCGCGATTATACGGAGATTTATTCAAGTGGTTGATGAAGCTTCCACAGCCAACTCGATCAGAGAGGCATTCCTCCGTTTTGCCGTTGCACAGGGCTACTTCTCGGTCGCACAGTATCTTCTCAATCTTGACACACCTTTCCCTTCCGACCTACTTGTCACGTTGCACCACCATCCGGGCAGATGGAAGACAGTACCTATGATCCGGTTCCTTGTAGACAATGGAGCTGATGTCCTCGCGCACACCAGCTATGGAGACTCTGTACTCCACACCATATTGTGGGCTGCCGGTGGGAAGGCCTACTACCGAGTTGGTGATGCCAATGAGGATGATATTTTGAAGGCTGTAAAACTCCTGGTTGGTTATGGCTGTGATCCCCTCACAGCTAATCCTCGTGGAAACACCCCCCTTTACATTGCTGTCAAACGACGCCACATTTCTATTGCACGCTATCTCCTCACTCGTGGTGCTACTCTTCCTCCTGACCTCCTTGTCAAAATGAATCGTAGCTGGTGGAATCACAGCACAACACCAATGATCCACTTTCTGGTCGAGAATGGAGCTAACGTTCTTGCGCACACTGGAAATGGAGATTCTGTGCTCCATATTGTGCTGCAGTCCTCAAATTATGACAGTCAAGCTTTGAAGGCGGTGAAACTTCTGGTTGGTTATGGCTGTGACCCCCTCGAAGCTAATCCTCGTGGAAACACCCCCCTTCACATCGCCGTCGAACAATGCCACATTACTACTGCACGATATCTCCTCACCCTTGGCGCTCGTCTTCCCCCTGATCTTCTTGTCAAATTGAACCGTAGCTGGTGGAATCGCAGCACAGCAACGACGATCCGCTTTCTTGTCAAGAACGGAGCTAACGTTCTTGCACACAATAGCAATGGAGATTCTATGCTCCATATCGCACTGCGGTCCTTATACAATGACACTGAGGCCTTGAATGTGGTGAAACTTCTGGTTGGTTGTGGCTGTGATCCCCTCGAAGCTGATCCTCGTGGAAACACCCCCCTCCACATTGCCGTCGAGCAATGCCACATTTCTACTGCACGATATCTCCTCACCCTTGGTGCTCGTCCCCTTCCTGACCTGCTTGTCACGTTGAACGATAATTGGTGGCGTCGGAGCTCAGCACTGATGATTCACTCTCTGGTCGAGAATGGAGCTAACGCTCTTGCACACAATAGCAATGGAGATTCTATTCTCCATATCGCACTGCGGTCCTTATACAATGACACTGAGGCCTTGAATGTGGTGAAACTTCTGGTTGGTTATGGCTGTGATCCCCTCGAAGCTGATCCTCGTGGAAACACCCCCCTCCACATCGCTGTCAAACAAGGCCACATTTCTACTGCACGATATCTCCTCACTCGTGTTGCTACTCTCCCTTCTGACCTGTTTGTCAAATTGACTTGGAACCGTAGCTGGTGGAACTATAGCACAGTACCAATGATCTACTTTCTGGTCGAGAACGGAGCCAACATTCTTGCGCACGCTAACAACGGGGATTCTGTGCTCCATATCGCGCTGCAGTCCTTATACGACGACGATGAGGCTTTGAAGGCAGTGAAACTTCTGGTTGGTTATGGCTGTGATCCCCTTGAAGCTAATCCTCGTGGAAACACCCCCCTTCACGTCGCTGTCCAACGAGGCCACATTTCTATTGCGCGATATCTTCTCACCCTTGGTGCTCATCTCCCTCCTGACCTGCTTGTTACATTAGACCATGATCGGTCACACTGGAGCACAGCGCCCATGATCCGATTTCTGGTTGAAAACGGAATCGATGTTCTTGCACATGCTAGCGACGGAGACTCTTTGCTCCACATCGCGCTGCAGTGCTTCAATACTGACGACTACCTATTGGAAGCCGCAAAACTCCTGGTTAGTTATGGCTGTGATCCCCTCGAAAATAATCCTCGTGGAGATACCCCTCTTCACATCGCTGTCTACCGAGGCCGCGTTTCTACTGCACGATATCTCCTCGCCCTTCAAGTTGGCAATCATCTCCCTCCTGACCTGCTTGTCACATTGAACCGTGACCAGTTACGTTGGAGCACAGCACCCATGATCCGTTTCCTGGTCGAAAATGGAGTCGATGTTCTTGCACATGCCAGTGATGGAGACTCTGTGCTCCACATCGCGCTGAGATACTACAGCACTCACAGCAATGTTTTGGCAGCCACAAAGCTCCTGGTTAGTTATGGCTGTGATCCCCTCGAAGCTAATCCTCGTGGACACACTCCTCTTCACATCGCCGTCGAACGAGGTCGCATTTCTACTGCACGATATCTCCTCACCGTTGGTGCTCATCTCCCTCCTGACCTGCTTGTCGCATTGGACCATGGCCGGTCGAGTTGGAGCACAGCACCCATGATCCATTTCCTGGTCGAAAATGGAGTCAGTGTTCTCGTACATGCTAGCGACGGAGACTCTGTGCTCCACATCGCGCTGCGGTGCTTCAATACTGACAGCGATCTTTTGCAAGCCGTGAAACTCCTCGTTGGTTATGGATGTGATCCCCTCGAAGCCAACTCTCGCGGAGAAACCCCTCTTCATATTGCAGCCGAACGCAGCTACGTTTTTGCTGCACAATATCTTATCTCGCAAGGAGCGAGTGTCCTGACCAAGACATCAAATGGAGACACCGTGTTACATTTTGCAACTGGCGGTGTCCATCCTCATCTTTATGACACAGATGGCGATGGCCGCGCTCTTGAGGCTGTTAAGTTTTTCGTCGGGTGTGGCTGCGAACGCGCGACACCTAACGATAATGGAGATACGCCCCTCCATATCGCTGTAGGTCTAGGGCGCATCAAGACCATCAAGTATCTCCTCTCTCTGAACATCCCACTCCCCCACAACATCCTATTCACCACGATACAGAGTAACAACAACTCTGCCTATCGCCGTTATATCATCGAAACCCTCGTTATTTCTGGTTGCGACACTCGGACACCTAATTCAGACGGAGACACGCCGCTGCGAGTTGCAATCATCAAGGGAAAAGTGGATGTGATGAAATACCTACTTTCTGTGGTGTCAGTGTATACCCCTCCGCTCGAGGACCTCCTCTCAGCGACAGCACTGGCACCGCCGTTTGTCCAAAGCGAGATGAAACGCATGCTAGCCTATCAGACCGTCTCACAAGATCGGAGAGCCCTCGTCTCCCCCCTGCGAAGCCGGCCAAGTATTCGTAAGTCATGACGTCCGCAGGTGAGCACTTTCGCACTGTTTTCGGTCACCTGGACTGACTTGCGGCAGTATGAGACGTACGAATGATCAGTCATCTCGCGAACCTGAGGTAGGAGAGCCTTGCTTTCTTCCTTGCAAGCGGCGTAGGCACTGGCGAATATTTGGATCACGATTTTCACAGTATATTACTTGGGCTGGTTCCGAATCGAGCAGGAATTTCACAATGGTTTTTTCGCGACGCGTCTCATGATATTCAACGATTGACAAGGTTTTCGCAACCAGCTGTAATATGCATACATGTCGATAGTTATTACGATAGTAAATGACCCAACACTCAGATCCCCCTACTTGATAGTTGTTGAATACCATGACCATTTGATGGCAAGCCTCGAAGAGAGTTACTTGTTTGTATCCAGGTCACCAAATCGGTGGAACGCTCGAGTACTATGATCTAGTATACCGCAATATTGGACGGCGACGGACACGACCATACCGGGGGAAAACAGGACATGTCGTTCTATGGCAGAACAGGACCCAGCGAACAACATACATCCTCGACGCGAGATGGATCATCGGCTCCGTTTGAATTCTCCTCCTCCGATGGTCATATGACTCGAATGTGCACAGTCAATCACACACACTGGCACAGGGTTCGTCAGCTTCACGCGTGACACAACGGATCTTTTTCCATCAAATACATGGGACATGAGCGAACGCGGGTCCGGTTCTGGAAGACGCCGACATGGACTCGGAAAATATACCCATCCGAAGACACTCGCCGGCGTCAGGAAAAGTACAAGTCCCTGATATTAAAAGGGACACTTGAGTCACCCCGATACTTGTTGTCAAGGAATTATAAGCCCTTACGGGGGCTTATAGGACCCTTACAGGTGGGACAAACACTCGCAAGAAATAAAAGTAATTTGTCCTGTGATATACCATTATGATCCAATTACACACAATTATCTTATTGGGATTACATCGTCAAAGTGAACCATCATTAGATAGGGTATATAAGCATTTGCCAACGCAGCCACTCATGGTGCCACTGGCCAAATATCAACGTATCGCTTGAAACATGTGACCCGGACATTTCCCTTTAATTCAGGCCGATACAGATACCTGACTCCACACGCGTGAATACGCACTGAGCTGGCAACGTTGGACAATTCAGTGCCGACTCATGGAAACGAGTTCGACCTCACAGATGGCTTGACCTTTGACACTAGGTATTTCCCTTCCCACCACAAAATATGACGAATCCTGTTGGATGGTCAAATGATGCATAGTAGGAATGAGTCTCCGCTGCCCCAAGCCTTGATGGATTGATCCTGGCGAGCTTCAGGTGAAGATACCTTCGCTAGCTCTTGGGTACTGGAATGATGAGAAGGCGCCATTTCTTCCGTTTCTGTTGACCCAGGCCGCCTGAGCTCCCAAGACATCTCACGGACAAGAGAAACCTTTGTGGATGGGCAATTTATTATTACCTCAATTGCAGCCTATTCGACTCATAAAACTAACTTGGACCGTGTGATAGGTGGTTTAGCGCAAGGGACAAAGTCACCATCCGGAAGGACAAGGAACTATCATGGATCGTCTCAAAGTTGATGGTGTCGTTCGAAAATTCGAAATAGCTCTTTGCGCTGACATATTGGGAGGAAACAATGAAAGTCAAGGGGCTCTAAGTAGTACCCGCCACTGAACTTGAAGGACACCCGATGAACACCCCCGAGGTCGCCGACGCATGCGTCGTTCCGGTTTCAGACGATTACAGCGGTGAAGTGCCCATGGCGTTCGTCATTCTCCATGCCCACGACGCCAAGCGTGTCGCGGACAACCCGGGTGAAGCGGAGAAATCAAGGTTGCTATCACCAAGGTTTGCGCTGACGCCGGTCTCGAGGATGATTTTGACGTGAGTCGATGGGACGGCAGTTTGTCGCAGACAACAAGGTGGCGTATAAGTATCTTGCGGGAGGCTCGAGTTCATGGATGCGATTCCGAAGAATCCAAGTGGAAAGCTTCTTCGACGTGTATTGCGGGAGATGAGGGTGAAGCCGAAAGCGAAACTCTCGAAGTTTCCTTTCTTTTTGTGCCATGATGTTGTACTAGTAATAGCCAATGATGTGTATTCGTTTCTTATCTTATCTTATCTCGGATTCTGTCCAGAATGCTCGGGAATGAACTCGTCGCTTGCGCGTCTGACTGCTTACGATTTCGGCACTGCCTGCCGGCCAGGTTCCTGTATGAGCAACTTTGCATAGAACGTTCACGTCCTCCACAACAATATCCTGCATGTCCACCCCAGTAAAGCTCTATGTGTACGATCTCACCAATGGAATGGCCAGACAGCTCTCCCTACAGCTTACTGGCCGCCAGATAGACGGAGTGTGGTCAGTCCCGCAGGCTACTCGTCCTGGGTCAGTGCTGATCGTACACGCTCAAGCGCAGGCATACGTCCGTCGTCGTCTTTGGCAAAGAAATATTCTACGGTCAAGGGATCACCACCACACAACCTGGAAAGTCTCATGTGCGTCGATATCATAGGCTGCTGACAGACAGTCAGCCTGCTGTACGACGCTGACCCCACGGTGCACAGTATGGATCACCAATTCGGATCGTCGACATGGGAGAGACTGCCATAGACGAAGACACCTTCAACGACTACCTCGGCGCCACGCGCGAACACTACACTGCAGACAAGGTACGCGTACGCCATCCCCGACGGTACGGCTGGGTCGACTGACCTACAATTCTCGCAGTACCACCTGCTTGGTGAGTGATCCCCGCTTTTTCGGGGGGTGTACTACGAGGACTGAGGAAAGCGACGTCCGTGGACAGACTTTAACTGCAACTCGTTTACCAACGATTGTATCGGATTCCTGACCGGGGGTAGTATCCCTCCATACATCACATGTGAGGCTCTTCCCCTCGATTCCCGTCGATTATGGGCACTGACGGGGTTGTAGCGCTGCCCAGCGATTTCCTCTCGACGCCATTTGGGGCGGCGCTCCGGCCCACTATCGACGCCATGTTCACCGGCCGTCCTGCGAACGAGGTTCCCCCCACTCGCGCAGCGCCGAGTACGGCGTCACCCGATCCAGTGCTCGCAGCGAATCTCCTCCAGTCTGTCGCCTCACAAGCCGCGTTGGGTGGTTCATCCGTCGGTGGTGTTATTTCCACACCCCCTGTACGTGCACCTGCACCCGTGCCTGTCCCACCCCAGCCGACGCTACCAGCCCCCGACGCCCCCCTCGCAGCGCCCATGCACATCACCACGAACTCCGCGTCGTTCCACAGCCTCTTACGCTCTCATCGCGCCGTCGTGGCCTTTTTCACGAGCGCCACCTGCGGACCCTGTCGGATGATCGAGCCCGTGTTCGAAGGGCTCGCCAAGAGCAAGAGCAGGGCGAATGGTGGGGTGGGGTTTGCCAAGATCGATCTGAGCGTCGGGTTGGGCGGCGCGTTGGCGGGCGAGTATCAAGTTCAAGCGACGCCCACGTTTCTCTTTTTCTTGGACGGCAGAAAGGTGGGATGGTGATCTGCGACGGATCGATGGGGTGGCTGATCGCGATTCGATGTAGACATATGAGCT
Source organism: Boletus harrisonii (assembly GCA_038093235.1). Classification (NCBI taxonomy): domain Eukaryota; kingdom Fungi; phylum Basidiomycota; class Agaricomycetes; order Boletales; family Boletaceae; genus Boletus; species Boletus harrisonii. Next base: position 11,140 of record JBBPRV010000461.1, read on the forward strand.
CAAGGGGGTCAATGCGCCAGAGCTGAGGACGCAGGTGGATTTGTTGATTTATGAAGCATTTCCTCGTCAGTCGTCATCCCTGTCGCGTTTTTGTTTCAGTATCTCTAACGATGCTCCGATAGCGCATGCACATACGTCGCTCTCTTTGCCGGCCGTTGAAGCGATTTCGCTCGCACCGATCCTCTTCACGCAAGTACCCAACTTGGACACCATGTTTGCCAAGTTGGCGGGATTCGTTGATGGTGTGACGTCGTGGACTGGGACAGTCACACAAGCACAAGTAAAACAGATGCTATCAAAGACGGTCCTTCCGTTCATTAAAGCGTCCACGGCCACACCATCCACCGGAAAGCCACCGACCGCGACTTTCGATCACTGGCCCGCTGTGACATTGAGCCTCGCAGCGAACCTCCAACCAAACGAGCTCTTCCCGCTGGTGGATATTTGGCGCATCGCGCTCTTGAACCCCTCGTTCGCGGCTTGGAATGCGATGAAAAATGTGCAAGAGGGCCCACTGCAACTCTTAGTGAATAAGGCCCTGCAAGCAAAGGACCTGCCGCGCAACTACCTGTTGACCGTGCTGCGTATGCTCTCCAATGCGTTCTCGAACCAGGTCTTAGCGCGGGAGGTGATTCTATTTACGCGGGAGTCGGTGACCAAGCTGCTCGTCGACGCGTTGTTGCACGACGATGCAGTCGTGCGGACGGCGGCGGCCAGTTTGGCGTTTAATGTTGCCGAGTACCTGCAGAGGCTGAGGGTCGACAAGGTCAAGGCACGGGATGACGGGACGAGTGCAGAGGAGAGCGAAGAGTGGGAGCTTGATATTGTGGTGGCCGTTCTCCATGCGATCGAACGGGAGACGAGCAGCGAGGAAGCAGGTGAGCGCGCATCCGTCGACCTATGTGTGTGGACTGACGTGGGATTCGGACAGTGCACCGACTGGTGGCGTGTCTTGGGTTGTTGTTGCGGTTGTCGCCGTACACGGCGCAAGTGACGCCGTTGTTAGAGACGCTGCGGGCGCGGGAGGTGTTGAAGGGGAAATTGGACAAGGGGGGATGTGGGGAGGGTGGAGTTGGGAAGAAGGAAGTGCGCAAGTTGATTTTGGAAGTGGCGGACACGCTCTGCCCTGCGTAGTGTTACTTCCTTGGCCGCATTTATCAACAATTCAATCAGCCGTGATTTCTGGATACACCATACTCAACTGCTGCTACAGAGACGCGTTTGGGTCAAAAACAACCCACGAATAGCCGTTTAACAAACTGAGACAGGCAGACGTCGCTCAGTACATACGAACAACACGATCATCAGAGGGGAGCGCTTTCCCTGACTAAATCCGACACATGCAACCTGATAATCTGGACATGGAAGGCGTCAACGCCATCTAGCGCGCCAGCCAGTACAAGTACGATGCCTGCTACCTTCGTGTTCTGGTCCTTTAGGTCTGGGGATCGGTTGCCCTCATTCTGAATTCAACGTCGAGTAACACACCGACGACGTTCCAGACGCCATTCGATCATCCAGCCAGTACAGCTACAGAGTCTGCCACGCCGACATCTTTAAATTCTTGTACTGGTCTTTTCGGTCTAGGACTCGGAATTGGTTGCCCCGCTTCAACGTCGAGTAATCCCGTGCAGCCTCGTCGACGCCATCGAGCGAGCCAGCGACTTCCTCTCTGACGCCATCTAATCAACCAACCAGTACAACTACACCGCCTACCACCCGTCGTCTTCGTGTCCTGGTCTTTTCGGTCTAGGAATCGGTTGCCTTGCTTCGTCGACTAGCCAATTCACGTGCCATGCAGTCTCGTCGACGCCATCTAACGAACTAGCCAGTACAACTTCAACGCCTATCGCCCCGACGTCTTCGTGTGCTGGTCTTTTTGGTCTAGGCATCGGTTGTCCTGCAACATCGACTAATCCAACTACGTCCCCTGCATCCCCTTCGACAGCTACAGGCTCTCCCTCGCATTCGCCCTCCCCGACGATCACACCTGAAATACCACTCCAGTGGATGCGCTATCAACAAAGTGTGCCGCAGGTTCTGAAAGTGTTTGCAGCACAGAACCAAATCGTACGTGCAGAGGAGAAACTCTCTGGAGATAATGCCTACATTATGCTACGTCGAGAGATACACAACACGCACATTGAATTCAGCTCAGAAAACGAGGCATATGCATAGGTAAAATAAATACCCGAGTAACCACCCAAAGTACCACCATTTTCCACTATCTATCAATGCCTCAGCGCTACTGTCCGTCCACGATTTCTACCCCCCAAGTTGCTCCTTCAAACCTGATGTGTATCATCTCCTAACGGTTCGAGTCGAATCACTTCGGATTCGTTCGCGTCCCCCTCCACGACATCCGCGAATGCAATTCCAGACAGAGCCGCGTTTTGACTCGTAATGGGTTGCGACGATAGCCCGAGTCCGGTGCCAACTCCCTGCCCGCCGCCACGCTGGTCACGGTCATACAGCTCTCGCACGCTGATGATGAACCGAGACATGATGGACCATAGCGTGGTGGTATAAAACATGGTCAGGAAGAGCAGCGTAGTGGTGCCGAGTGCAGCCCCATCCTGGGCTTCTAGTATGGAATTGGTATTGAGAATAACGTTCCTGTCAGTTCCCAAAAAAAATGAGTGGTTAGTTTTTGTGCAGCACTCGAGAGTAAGATGGGTGGAATGGGACGACGACAAATGGAAACGAGAGAGAGGGAAACACCGAGACATACACAAGGAAATAAAGAACACCATCCTTGACGAGTCGTTTCATGTACTGGTTAAGCTGCCACTTTTTTGTTGCCTTGTACGTGGTAACTGACTGCTTCCATGTTTGAGTGACGGCAAGAATCAAAAGCATAGCTCCGAGAGTAAATCGTGGGATTACTTGATACACCTGAGCCCCGGATGGTACGTTCTTCCATCCGGGATTGCATGAAGAGAAATCCATAACTTGGCTAATTGTAACTGCACAGAAGGGTGGAAGGAGGTGAGAGACAACGCGGATGAGATTGGAGTGACACGTGAGGTTTATCCAGGACACACCGGTGAGATATGCGCTGGTATTGAGGACCGCTGTAAAAATGATGGCAATAATGACCTGTGGCACATAAATGAACAAAAGGAGATAAAGAATTCTTTTGGATCGATTCCACATTGCATACATCCGCACAATCATGACCACTATGGTTGAAATTACAGTCGGTGGCAATGGAAACAAGCAGAACAGCAACTCACCATCAGCAGCATTAAGAAATATAACAAATGCCCACTGATTTAGAAAGGTGATTCCAGTGCCTTTGGAATATTCATGTCTCGTACAACCCTTGTAGTGGGCAGTAAACCAATCCACTTACACCTATGAAACTGAAATCAAGATAAATTTCGATCGCAGTTTAAATGCATACAACTACTTGTGGATGATCATCAATGATAGACAGGCAACAAGGTGCAAAACAGAAACACTGACTTCAATACTGGGTCCAGGGAAAAAGGTAGTAGTAGCTGTGAATGTACCTATCAGCTCGATTAACCTCTGATTTAATTCTGAACATACAGAGTGCACCGAAACTGAAGCACGGATTGACTGTTACCTATGTCTTCTATGCATCATGGAGACAATAGACCTACATAACCCAAGAAAGCCCAACATAGCGGACCTACAGAGATATAAATTGAGAACACCTGCAATGGAGTGGACTCCGAGCCTTTGTACGCACCAGAACAAACATTGTTGAGACCCAGGACCAGGGTTGGCGCTACGGGACTGTCAGAGACCTAGTACTCACTCAATAATTGTTGCTTCGTTACCCAAACATAGTGTATCTTTGAATATTCTCAGTCAATAAATAAGATGTGGAGAGCGAAATAATATGCCTCTCTTGAAAAGGTGAGGACTGCAGTCCGGATTGCAATTATTAGAATGAACGAATAGTATAGTATCACTCACGATAATCATATGCGACGGCAGTGATAGTGCCAACTGCCCTGATCTATCAGATTAATCACTGACAAAATGAGCGACCATACGGGCTGTGTAATTATTCATCTGTAAAAACTCCAGAGTAGATTGTAAGTCTGAGGACATGGCGGGTACAAAAGAAACTGGGTTTAACGACAAACAATGATTGAGAGTAGATGGGAGGGAGGTTGTCCGTGGTTCGGCCACGGGTTCTGCTGGCAGTTATATCTTCCACTCGGCATATTGAATGAACATGGCCCCCTCAACGCCACGACATACTTCTTGATGATCACTGTCGAGACCACTCAGACGCAACCACGGTTCTCCGCCGCGGCGTCACTGCCGCAGCTCCCCCACTGGGATACGATGGGCGAAGTGGTGGGGAGGCACTAGTACTGCTAATTCTCCGTCATGCCGGTCCATTTATAGACTGTATTTTCCTTAAGAATGCCCTCTCGGACCGCTCTCCCTCCATGAGGCTGTATCGCGTGAGTTAAAATGTGTAGCAAATAGCTGGATCGGATGGGGCCAATTGAAGGACAACCCATATGGGTTCTTCGCGAGTGAACGAAGCGCCTCATCTTCCTTTGCGTTCTCCTCGATGACTGTACGCGCAAGCACAGGTCCCCCTTTTTGGCATTATGTGCAACCTATATATTGAGTCGCATCAATACCCGCGCCCAACTATCGCCACCCCAAATTTGTATCCAAAGGCCACTCAGGGCTCCGTCCCGGATCCAACCACCAGCCACCAGTGGAGGGCGTGTCGAAGGACGATGGAGTTCGTCTTCGACGAGGAGGTTATGTAAGCATGGTACGAGTTGTGCCCACACGACTTTATCAATGAGTGCGATCACGGTGGCCGAACTTCATCGGGGATTCATTCCTGGTACCGGCGAAGAGAAAGATAAGAACTCGCATGGAGAAGCACGTGAGAGCTGTTGGCTTTGACGAGTCAAAAGTGTCTTGTACAAACATGCGGTGATGCGGGGAGGGCCAGTCAAGGGGCGAGATACTGCAGGTCGGGAGGGAAGATGTTGCTGTGGGCGGGGCTTCGCGTAAGACCCCAAACCCGCACTACCTCACCACGTCTTCCAGAATCTATCCGGTCGGACTCAACCCACAGGGTGCGCAAGCATTGTCAAAGAATGTTGGCCTGGACGCCACACCACGCCACGCTCTTGATGATCACATGACGGCTCAGATCATCGTTGGCAGAAGCAACCACGGTTCTTTTACCGGGATCAACTTGAGTGCACCGGTGGGACGATGCGGTGGTGTTGATGCACTGGATGAACGGGTTGACTTGGTGGGCGACCAGGCTTGATGTGGGGGCGACGAGGTAGCAGGCCATGCACGATGGGCAGGGGTTGCCTGCAGACCATAGTAGGCGATGGAAACGAGATGGAGATGTCATGGGGGGCGATGGTGATTCAATGGGCTTATTCGGAACAAATGTCACACGCTCAGGCTGCGTTCTTCGGCGTCCCAACAGCGGCGGTGATGAGGAGGAATGGAGAGATGGAAATGATGACGAACATGATGCAGACTGCGCTTGAGTGGATTTTTGCGGCGCGCAGCGAAACGATCGAAAGTGTGCAGAAACTGGCCGAGATCGCGTTCACGTCCCAAAAGGTACGGATCACGTGACCGTAAAGCGCTACCTAGTTCCTCCCGCTCAGCATTTGGAGAAATTCCGGGCAGGAGATCTATCCACTGGCAGATCATCTCTACCTGAATCTGCAGGACTGGATTTTTGGGTACACTTTCCCAGCTCGTCTGTACTCCACCGCAGGCTATTTGAAGATTGGAGGATGGCCCCCGAGTTCATTCCTGATTGGACAGTAAATTTTCCGGTTTTCTGATGCTGTTGCACTTTCCACAACATAAAGTGTAAGGGGTGTAGATATGTTCTCCCGTGTGGTAGTGTTGAATACAACAATTCAAGACTGACTTGACAGTACTCTTTACCGGTTTAACGCCGCTCTCGGGATGTGCTATATCACATGGGATCGGAACACCGGCAGTAACTACAAGTACTCATCCTTGTGCGCTGGCCAGTCTCTACCATCGCTCGAGCTGATACCAGTGGGATGCTCAGACATCTCTCGCGGTCGTCGCGTACCTCGGTATCACCCAAGTCCTCCAATGAACCCGTGCCTCGCTGACGTACATGTACTCTAGTTTGTATACCAAATGGCCAAGAACCGTCCCATCCAGTCCTCTGCCCCGCGCAGGTCTCACCCCCTCCCAGAGGGCTACGTCGAGGACCCCTCTGCGGGGCCCATGCTCCGCTTCCAAGCCTCCCTACCCCACCTCCCCGTACCCCCGCTCGCCTCGACCGTCTCCAAATACCTCGAGTCCGTCAAACCCCACCTGTCCGACGCCGAGTACGCCACCACCCAAGCCAGCGCACAAGCCTTCCTCGCCTCTCCGCTCGCAGCGGAACTCCAGCGCCGCCTCGAAACCCGCGCGGCCGACCCCACCATCAAAAACTGGCTCGCGGACTGGTGGAACGAGGTCGCCTACATGGCCTACCGCGATCCGGTCGTCGTCTTTGTGAGCTACTTTTACGTGCACCTCGACGATCCGCGCAGGCGTGATCCTGCGACGCGCGCGGCGAGTCTTGTCAAGGCGATGCTCCCGTTTAGGGCGTTGACAGAGTCGTACGTGGCCCGTTTTTGAGTTTGTTGGCGCGCGTGATCGATGTGATGATAGGAAACAACTCGAGCCTGAAAAGGTCCGTGGGATGCCGTTGTGCATGGACTCGTACAAGTGGCTGTCAGTGCGGTTTGGTGCGTCTTTTGGGTGGCGCTGACGATGTTGTGGGTAGGTTCCACGCGTGTCGGTACCCCGTCAAGCCTATCGACACGGCGGCCAAGTTTGATCCGCAGACGCACGATCATGTCGTGTTTGTACGCAAGAACAGGTTCTTTGAGGTGCCGCTCGTGTCCCCGGAGGGCAAGGAGCTGAGCGCTGCTGAACTCGAAGTGTGCGTGGGTGCTTTTCGTTGGGCGTGTTCCGGGTTGACGTCGGGATAGTCAGATTGAGCGCGTGATGGCGCTGGCTGGGAACGACAAGGGGGTCCCTGTGGGTGCATTGACAGGTGAAAATCGCGACGTTTGGACAGACGTAGGTCCTCGCGTGCTGTTTGATCACGCCCCCATTTCATACTTCATTCAGGCACGGGCGGCGCTGTTGGCAGCCTCGCCGGTGAACGGCAAGACGTTGGAGCGGATCGAGTCTGCCGCGATCATTGTTTGTCTGGACGATACCAAGCCGGTCACGCGCGAGGACATTTCGTGGGCGTGTTGGGTCGGAGATGGACGAAACCGGTTTTACGACAAGCACCAACGTATGAATTCATCTCAGTGTACATGGTGTGTAGCTAATCATGTGCTGCAGTCCTCGTGTTCGACAATGGACGGTCCGGGTTCATTGGCGAACACTCGTGTATGGACGGGACGCCGACGCTGCGACTAAACGAGTTTATGTTGGCGTCGCTTGCTGCGAACAAGGTGGATCTTGGGCCGGCGCGAACGGAATCGACTGGGGCGAATCTTGCGGCGCCGACGGAGCTCCAATTTGAGCTGGATGCGCGATGCCGGGAGTATATCGGTGCAGCGTGTGAGCACTTTGACGCGCTGGTGGGACAGCACGAGATGCATGTGGGTTATGGGTTTGAACTCGTGTGTGCGATCGGCTGACGTGTGGCAGGTTCTGCACTATGAAGGGTATGGGAAGGAGCTGATGAAGCGGTTCAAGGCGTCACCTGACGCGTGGGTGCAGCTTGTGAAGCAGCTCGCGTTCCACAAGATGTTTGGCCGGCCTGGTGTGACGTACGAGAGCTGCCAGACGCGCAAGTACCAGCGGGGACGGACCGAGGTGATCCGGAGTGCGAGCAACGAGAGCAAGGCGTGGGCGGAGGCGATGCTTGACCCGGATGCGACGGTGAGTGTGGAGGCGAGAGGGTGCGATGGTGCTGAACGGATGGGCAGGATGGGGAGCGAGCAACGTTGTTCCGACGTGCGGTTGCACGACACCTGCAGTATGCGGCGTGGGCGAGTGAAGGACAGGGGGTTGATCGGCACCTGTATGGACTGAAGCGGATGCTGCGGGACGGGGAAGGGACGCCGGGGATATACACGGACGTGGGGTTCTCGAGGAGCAACCACTGGGAGCTGTCGACGTCGCAGCTGTCGTCGCCGTACATTGACGGGTGGGGATACGGGGAAGGTAAGCGGATGCGGCGTGTGTCAGACCGAGGCTGACGGGGAGACAGTTGTTCCGGACGGATATGGGCTGTCATACGCGATCGGGGAGCACCATGTGCGGTGGACGGTGACGTCGACAAGGGGCGATGCTGCGGCGCTGAGGCACTATCTGGCGGAGGCCGCGACGGAGACACGGTGCATGCTGGAGCGGGCGAACGTGCAGTAGAATCCCGATGTGTTCGGATATGAAGGATTACATAATTGATAGAGGAGGGATATGTCCGTTGTAGTCGGAGTTGCATCGTTGGTTGAGATGCAGTCGAACAAACGACCGAGACAGGACGACAGAAAGACAAAGAAACAGCCGCTCTCGTGTGCAGAGTGTCGCAGGTGCGCCCGTCCCGACCACGCCCCGCCCCGCTCACCCGCCCCCCAGGCTCAAGCTCAAGGTCGTGTCCCCGCCCTCTCCCTCGCTCCGTATTCACCCCTT
>JBBPRV010000462.1:0-19774 GCA_038093235.1 Boletus harrisonii
GCACGTAAGTTGTGTTTATCATTTATCTTCCATTGTTCACACATTCCAGATGCACCTGTGAGGCTCAAGAGAGAATTGGATAGTGTCCTCGTGCTACAAGCAGATCTGGATTCATCTGAGCGTGCTCTCCAACTTGCTCGTACTGCTATCGAACAGGACCACAGGGCTGCTCATGCCATTGACGCTCTCGATAGCATGGAGCGCACGCATAGTTGACTGCTCGATAAAATTGAAGCGCTTTATTCCTCGCTCAATGTACAGGATAAATTCCCAGAGTTAGAAGGAGTCGGCCTGGACTTTGTACGCATCCTACTCTTGGCACGGGATCTCAAAATCAACATTTGCAAGAGGGCAATCAGAAGTTTTTTCGAATGGGATAAACTCGATCGTGCCGTCGGAGGCAAGGACAAAGCGCTTGGTGGGTGTTGTCGTTTGCTACATGTAACCTTGTTGAGAATTCCCCAGGCACGAAACTGCATCAGCAAACGAGAAAGGCGATTGCCAAACGACAACCTGCTCTGATGTCAGCTATCCGGAAATTCAACAAATACTGCGAACAACTAGAAGTACTGTACAAGCCGGAGTATTCGATTCTGTTGCCCTCCCCCCTCCCGACGAAACTGGCCGATTTATGCAGCGACCAGACCCTCTTGCAAGATGTTTGGATCACACGCTCCAGTGGTGAAATCCCCTGATGGCTGGAAGACTCCGACGTTCGTGAAGGTATCCGAGCGCTTCTTAAACAGGATCGTTGTCGAGAGGAACAACGCCGCTTAGGAGTAGAAGCAGACAACATGTGCCGTTGGTTTGGCATTGAGTTGGCTGCGATCAAGCTTGCATTGCGGCAGCCTGAACGTAAGCTTTCACCCGGAAAGCTTCTTTCCATTGCTGAATTACTCTTAGATGCCGATTTTCAGCTCCTTTTACAGCATCGACACGAAGAGGTACTCGAACTGCAAGAACAATGGCAGACTCCCCTCGTTTCGAGTATTCGTTATGCAAGTCATGTCCAACAAGCTGTCCAACTTGCCGACATGCTCTCGGGTGCATCATCTGAGCCGTCACCACACATTGAGCTGCGCTGGATGCAGCCTGTCACATGTGATATCCCCCCCACAGATGACTTTGATGACAACTTTGAAACGATTGATGAGCCAGAGTTCATTTCTGAACTCGATGCAAGTCCTGATGAAGCCCTTCTGGGCGATGTGCTCGACACCAGTGATAACGACGAGGAAGACGATACCCCTGACACATTACCTATCATGCATTTTTTGTGGCAAGTACGTGAGGTACGCTTTTCATTAGCAATGAACTCATGTTTGCAGCTTATCCTCCTTCATCCAGAACCTCAGCATTGACACACTCAATATCTCTGGCCGCACACCCATCATTTCCGACAGTATCGCCGAATGTGTCTACCCCGCCGCCGAAGGTTTTGGTGCATTGGTCTTCGAAACGAAGGATATCGAAATTTTAGGATCAAATTCTCGTTTGAACGACACGTGTATCAACGGCTGTGCTGCGCTTCTATATTCGCAATTCCGCTCTGCCAGAACCGCCCACATCGCAATATTCTTGACCCATGATCTTCCTCATGTCCGATACAATGCGGCTGATGAAACTCTTTGGCGCAACATGTCCAGAACGAACTACTGGAATAAACCCATTTGGATCCTTCCTATTCACCGTCCGTCGTCTTGGGGTCATTGGGTCGTATGTACCATCCTTCTCGAATCACGCCGCCTTCTATTATTTGACAGTCTTGCCGAAAAACGTCCATGGAAGCACAAAGTTCAGGTGCGATTGTATCCATTTAAAGAAAAACAAATCTAACCATAAGATGAACTTAGGACATCATCAAGCTTGTGACCCGCCTCTCGACGATTGCAACGATGAAATGTGGTGCACCACACATAGAGGGGGGCGATTGGGAAGCCATGCCTGTCTCGGTATGTTTTCATTGCCTTCCACTTACAGGAATGGCATTCTGATTTCTCTATTGAGCTCGTCCCCGTTCAGACCAACGCCGTGGACTGTGGTTTATGGGTCCTGGCTCAGATTGCGGCTGTCATGCAAGGAGGTGATCTTACAGGACTCAAGGAGGAGGACATGGTAGAATTTAGGCGATACCTTTACACTCTGGTACTTGAGATTCCAATAGCTACTGTCTAAGGATGTACATACGATGACCTCAGTAATCACTATTGTGAACGCCATTTACGACGTGTTCAGCATTTGACAGGACATTCTTGAATGTGCCAAGCAGAGTCCATGCATGTAATGACGTTATTCACTATCGTGTTGATCTCTCGTTAGAGCGTGGATTAGGGGAGATCGTAACAGCAGGCATGATATTCGGTCGCGGAAATTACTACTACATGAGGGGCTAAGAAGCCATCATGATCATCCACAACACAAGTTGGCAAGTGGCACTCGCAGGCTATCAAATAAAAGGATGATCACCAACATTCATCAACTCGCCGCACTGCTCACCATCTCAATGTCTGATTCCAACGACTACCTGTGGCTTGTTGTTGGTGGAACTAATCCCGGGGTGTATAGAACCTGGTATGTATTGACAGAATGACGTCACGTCATCACGGTATTGTGAACTCACGAGTTGCCAGTCCCACCATACAATGCGGGCGAGCTTCAAAGCCCTTACCAATAGCTATTCAGTGTGCTTCCAAAGAGGAGGCCAAGGCTCTTTATCGTGTTTTGCATGAAGCAATGTCCTCACTCCTGGCCGAGCCAACCTCTCCTGACATTGTGGATGCACTCGCCCGCTCACAAGCAGTGCACACATTTTTCCCCGATGGCACCTACAATTTTTATCCAGTTACTGTTGGCGCCCCCCCGGTATTCATCGAACAAAGTGCGTTCACTGTCAGGCCACTCGGATTCAAGGTGCTGATAAACAACTGTTCGTAGGGCAAGTGCAGTCCAATCGAAAGCCTCGTTTGCAAACCCGTGCTGGAAGCACACTCAATCATTCTGGGAGGCTTTGGCGTTTGTCATTGTGAAAGGCCTCGAATCTCGCATGCCACCATTGGCAACACCTGCCGAGTTAATGATGCCAGGTAATTTCAAACCTAAGACTTCTAGTCACAGTGTGGCATGCCCATTTACGCTGTCGGTTCAACAGCAGCCACAAACTCACTGCAGGCCGGACCGATCGAGTCATTGGAAGCAAGCTTGAACGATCAACTTCGTCTTTCATCCCCACGATCCGTGAGCAGTCAGTCCACCTCAATGGCGTCAACCATCTCCACCTTGGGTATGTATTTTCAATTCTCGAACCTGAAGCCAAACATGTGGCTGAATTACCATCTTCGTTATTTTGCTTATGAGCGGATTCCTGCAATCTAGACTCGGATTCTGCGCCACTCCTTACGTCCGATGACCAACACCAAGATGGTCCTCCTGCACCCATCGTGTACGTCCACGTCAGGACTTTACGTGGAGTGATCGAAAGTCACTACCGCCCCTCCATGTCTCAAAACACCGTGTCCTGTGCCCGCATATTGGGTGATCGTGCAGCTGCTTACTTGGTGGCTCATGGCTATACTGCCACAAGCATCGATACCATTGTTCGTATTCGACATACTACTTCCCGTTCATGACATCAATTTTCCCTCCAACTTGCTGCGTGTGGAATGTCGCTGGCGGAGGCTACTTACTTGCAGGATCTGATAGAGTAATAGCCCGTATCATTTTGTACTTAGCCACTCGGCCCCAAAAATTTGTCCGAGTCCGACGGTAGTGCTTATCAGACGACGCGGATCCATCGTGGCGGCAGAGTCATAGCGTCCGCCTTATGTAATATTTTACCAGTCGAACGATCGCGGTGGGGTTCATCTGCCCATCCGGTACCAGCACGCCTCGCTCGCACTTATGGTATTCCCTGGGTATGTTGCTACTCTCATAGACCTGAAGCCTGTAACTTGCTAGTTTTAATGTGACAGAGCGCTGCCTGGCCTATGGGAAGACCTATGAGGGAAGGTGCCGGCGACATCGGACTCGGACCAGTGACTTCGCAGTTGCACTATGCAATCTGTGCTTCAGTTTCACATTGGGCAATCCACGGGTTACTTATCTTTAGGGTGTCCAATCTCTGATTGGTGGCCACGGATTGGCACTGACTTCGACCGAAAGATTTTCCATGTCCAATCAATCCTGTATACGATATCTAGGCTTGTCAATGCCTGCAAAATCGGTGTTTCCCTGTTTCCCAGTGTTGCACATACTACTCTACATTGCTAAGGTATGTGCGGGTCGTTGTTAGTGCTGAAACTGTACTCAATAATAGTAGATGGCTTGTTGTGAGGATCCTCCACATATGTCCTCTGCTGACGCTTCTCATTTGCTGTTGCTGCCTGACATGTGGGCGGATGAGGAGCAGATTGGTGGAGGTCACCGAGCTCCATCACCTCCAGCCATCCAGACGCCGACTCGACTACGCACAATAGTGAAGGCGACCGCGCGGGACTTGGGACTCGTGCGCGGTGCACAAGTTCGTCGTCGGATGCTTGACCACCCCCAGGCTACGGATGAAGGGTCTCTGCATGTGGAGCACGCAAGCGTATTATTTGGCGACAGTACTGAAGAATATCCTCCATTCCTTCATGACGGGAAAAGTCCTGGTAAGCCAGAAATGGACTATTAATTTACTACGAGCTCACAGCGGCAATCTAGGTTTAGCGGAGACCGCAGATGGATCTCCTGTATCTTCTGGTGGGGACTCCCTTCCGTGCATCCAACCTCCACGCATCGGTAAGAGAAACATATTTTTTTGGGGTTTGACGACTGATTTTTTTTTTGGGTTCGAAGTCTCCCCCCAGTTCTCAGTGATCTGAAGACTGTACTCGAGGAAGCTGCTGCACACAGGCGTGCCGAACGGGCAGAACCGGAAGGCAAAACGGTCTCATGTGAGCCTCAGCCATTGCCAGTAGAAGCACTCGAGACGGTACCCAAAGTGTCAGAGGAGAATGCGGATACTCCACGCCAGCACAACTACCGCACACCCACTCCTCGTCCAGTGCGTCCCACTTTGCCAGACTTGCTGACAGATTTCGACATTCCCGACTGTCCCAACTCTCCCTCCCTGCAGCGGCGTACACCCGACCTGTTCATTGTAGTTGCGGCGGATCATGTAGGGAGTGAAGCCTCTTCCAGTACGGATAACACGTTCGCGGTGGGTAGAACACCGACCACCGCCTTGATGATCCTCAATGAGGCTTTCAAAAAGATATACAACGACTTCAGTGAGCTTTCCGGTCGAGTCCGGATGCCGTTGCCACAAGTCATCCAACGCTTTATGAAGCAATTCACTCGGACGATCTCGTGGCACCCCTGGAATTCCTACCAAAGATTCTGGCGCGTGAACAAGACTCAAGAGCTGGCTAGACTTCAGAACATTGACTTTGTCAATGCGACCCCAAGTATGTTACCTGATGCAACTTAATGATTACAGTCTAATCATGCGAATACAGCTCAACAGATGACGCAGTGTTACAAACAGTTTCGCGAAGAATACCTAGACAATTGGCAGCAGATATTGGCTACATTTGACGATGCAGAGGTGCTTAATGACGAGGACAAAACAGTCGCACAACGCCAAGCTCTGTTCTACCAATCGGTGAAGCAGCAGACACAGGCTGTAAGTACTTTCGCATTACTTGTTCTCCGATGAACTCAAGCTGAGAACATTCAGCTTGCAAGCATGTCCAAGGCACATGCATTCGAAGCCATATTGATTATGGCAAGGTGTCGTCAATCAAGATGCTGCACTTGGCTCAGTTTATGCAATGCCTGGTGCTGAGAAGGTGAGTATAGCAGTTAGAGTCACTTCCACGCTACTGACCAAGGTCCGTAGTTTTTTTTAGAACGGTGCCGTGCCGACGACAATGATATTCTTGGGCATTTCAAAGCTCATATCTAGTGGGTGGTTGTTCAGCCTCTTCGATCACACGGCTTACAATACATCTGGTAACCATTTGTCTCTGGCCCATGTTGCGATGGTGTTCGATGGTCCCGCTGCAGAACCTCAGGAAGCCCAACCATCAAGGAAGGAGGGGGAACCAGATGAAGAAGTTCTTGACGTGCACGATGACGAAGAAAGAGAGGATCACACACGTGTACGCAGTGAGTTTGTCCAGGCGCTTGGTAAGTCATCTCACGCCCTTTTGGTTTCTCTTCCACTTATATTTTTCATTAGTCAAAGTTGGCTGCCAGTGGGCAGCTGGAAAGCTGTTTCCCTGGAAAGCTATGCCCATCAAGCTCGCAAGGAGTGGAGTTGTGTGTCACAATTTCCCAGACGCTGTAATGTTACCTGGCAAGGAGCAACAGCCACGCACGAAGGCGGGTTCGAAGGGCATATCTGATCTCACTCTTGCAGAGTGCTCGGCCCTCATTGCAGCATTCAGTGACACTTTGAAGAATGGTCTACGCTTCAAGTGTGTGCCGAAAATGAGAGGTGCGTTTGGATTGCTTCTCCCGCACATTATGGCACTGAGGTCACCCACTTAGCTGACCTTACGTCTTCTCGTTCACCTGTGATCATCTGTGCTGCACCAGCGCATGAGTCTGCGCATCCCTTTGGAAGGAGACTCTTTGCCGGCCTCTGCTCTCTTGATCCCCACGACGCAGCAGCAACTTCAGAGTCCCTTGTGCCCAATGTCGAATTTCCTCCTGCACTTCAACCTCGTAACACTCCTCCAATGGTTCACGAATGCCATGCCTATGTCCCACAGGTCCCACCTGGGTGGGGTTTTCCAGGAAATGATGGAGTCCAAGGTAACAGCTATAATGAGCGTGTCCCATTCATGGGCGGTGGTTGGTATGGCCCACCTAATCCTCAGATGCAAGGATATGCAGGGCCTTTCATGGGTTACCCTCACTGGAGTGCATTTCCCGAGATGGACAACCCAGCGCGCCAGCACGGTTATTTCCCAGGTCAAGTTCAAGGTGGATATAATGGCGGTTCTATGTACAACAATCCTGCCAGCAGGTACTACTATCACAGACAACCCGGAAAACGACCATCCCAAAACCTTCATGCTGCGCGCAGGGTGCCATACCCTGACACCATGGTAGCAGGCCCCTCCAACGCCGAAGCCCATGATTATCCAAACGGCTATCCTGCGCCAAACACACTGACTGCTCTTCCAGATCCTGTGCACCAAGCACATGCAGAGGGGGATAAATAGGGTCGTAGTAACTTCATGAATGCTCGTTGATGTTTTCAACTCGGATCAACTGTTTTCTTGGTATAGAATACGTGTTTGCACGTCTGCCACTAGTTTGTTACTTGTTGCAATCAATTTGCTTGTTACTGTTTCTCTATGGTGGAAATACACAACATATTGAGCGGAAAAAAACAGATGAAAAGCAATGGGAAAACATTGGAACAAGAAAAAAAAAACAAATGGAAAAGCGCTACTGAAAGGCAAAAGTGAGACTGTCATATCCATTCCAAACCATCCGAGAACCTACCTGAAAAAGCCGATAAACCATCTGTGGAGGGTCTGGGCGCACCTGCAATGCAATGTTAAGTGGTCGCAAGGGCAAGGCGAGGGTTTGGGAGGAGCTGCAAGTTGACTTGGAAATGTCAACAGGATGGTCGGAAGAAGGCATCGGAGATTGTTGATTCCACTTTTGGAAATGGCAGGGATTATATAAGGATGAATAGACCTATGGGGTTAGTTTCGCCCTACAAAAAAACCCCCCCGTAAGGTCGTGGGAACATCTTGAAAGTGGTGCCAAGGGTGCAACGAATGGTAGAGTTCCAACCTGATTGACGGACTACTAGAGAACGGGATTATACCTTTTGTGATGTTAGAACTCAGGGTGCGGGACCATGCAGCAAGGAAGAATCTCAGGCTTATTTGTCTGAACCTCTGTCAACTTGAAACTTGAAACAACTGTACTAGGGACTCGGGCCCCGGGAGTAGATGAGGGTCACTATAGGACGTGATTATATAAGCACTCGGAGCTACTACTAGTAGCTGCCCTCCGACTGCTTTCGCACTGGGGGTTCTTGTTATTGACTCGCCATCCTTAGACCTTGTATCTTCAACAGACGCTGCACGACGGATACGGTGGATGGTTTAACAAGGATGAGATTGTCCAAAATTACGCTCGCTACTAGTACGCCAGAGTGGTACGTGCACTATTCCTGTTCCGCCCGAAGGTTCATTCATAACTCTCGCTACGTTCAGGTCTGCTTCGAAGCCTTTGGTGACAAAATCAAGCACTGGTGCGCACTCTGCTGCGACTGGCCGTTATATTCATCCGTCTAAGCTGAATATGAATGAATCGGGGGGTATCTCCATCCTTGGATACGGGCGAGGTGTTTTGCTCCAGGAAGGTCAAACGATCGGAAGAGATCTCCGGAGGATGAATCTACGACAGAGCCATCGGTCGAAGTAAGGGAGGTGCCTGAAAATCACACACCCTTCAGCGTCGGATTTTGTCCCATGCCTACGTTGTCAAGGTGTACCACGACGAATTCAAGGCAAGCCAGAAAGGTGAATAGGAATCACTCTGAATGGTGACTGGGCAATGCCGTACGGTGATACAGTAGTCCACAGAGTGCGCATACGTCGATCTTGCTTTCTTTACCAATAAGCTCATGCGTTTCCTCAATCAAGATGTGGAAACTGCGCAGCATGCTCTTAACGTAGCCACTGGTAAGATGGACTATATAGTTCTGCTAAACTTACGGGAGAGTACGCGGGCTTGTTTGCTGTATGTCACTATATAGGCTCACATGTGGGAGCCCTCATTGACTCGGACGTGGCTGTCTGTTACAGGAACCCATCTGTCTCGGTCCTTATCCTGCGTATTTGAAGCAGATACTTGGATCGTCTTTCGGACTTAACGGCCGGGGGGTTGCAAAGGATCTTCGGACTTGTATGCCATGAACGCTTATACAACGAATTTGTGCCGTAAGCCTTCTCCACAGATACCGAAAATATTCTAACACGTCGATCTGACGTGTTCACCTGACGCTGGCGGTGATGATGAGTTTCAAGGATTTGTGGAGTATACCTTCATCCGATCTAACCGCACCTAACTAGGCACACGAGGTACGTCACCATGTGATCATGTGCACCTGACCTGCATATGGTCCGGAACTCTCCCAGCCCGTTGCACTTGGCTGCAGGACTGTGAGGGTTCTTCCGCTTCTAGACCCCCAGAGTTTCCGCGACGTGAGTGTTCCGCGCCCTTGTCTACATCCAAACCCTTGTTGCAAATTACTACTACCCCTGGAAGGTATTTTAAATGGGTGAACGCAGCACTCACACCTCCGTGTAGCGCTACGGACTTCCCATCTGGTGAGCGTATTGATGATGACCTGCAGACTGAGAAACCTCACCGGTGTCACGGAGAATGGCTTCGCCGTCAAGAATGAGAACTCGAAACCGACAGAAGAAGCCCTTCAAGACCTTGATCGCGTCAATTACTTCAAAGGCACCATCGCGGTGCTGAAAGCAGCCGGTCTCGAGGGCGGTGTTGATATTCGGGCATAGTTCCCATGGAACAGGTATCCGCGACGTGTGGTTTGATCGGTTATAACCCACTCTTGCTAGGCTTTTTGAACGGTATGAGTAATTGACGAGTCCTCCGAAACAGTGTTACCGACCTCTTATCGCACAGGGCTGACGGATATCTCACCAGATTTGGGGTGACCTATGTCGATTATGAAACCCGGAAGCGCTTAGATCCCAAGGAATCCGCCAAATTCCTTGTCAAGGTGAGAAGGTACGTGTCATGTCCTGGTACACCTGTACATTGCATGCAATGGTTTGGAGAGAACTTCGATTTTCGGACCGAAACCATCGGATAGAACGTCTCCAGCCCTTCAACAAAGGGTCACCGGGGACCTTGGTCGAGGGTCCGAGTATGGTGCAATGCCTGAAAGCTTGGCACGAACGAGCCGTTCGACGAGTCATAAATAGGGGCTGCTAGAAGTGTTCTCTTTAGCGTTCTACACTCCGGGCCTTATCCGGGTGGGCTTGGCTGCGCTTATATCATGTTGATCTGTTGAAGCTGTAACATACTACTCCTGCTTGGACGGACCTCGGACCATGGCGACAAGCGTGTGTACGTGGGTGGTCGGGGTCTGACCCGGACTTGCTCCAGAAACACACGCTGTCACCGAGGTTGTTTGAGGTGGAGCAATCACATCGCTAGAGCTACTTTATCTGAAACTCCACCCATTTTTATACATTCGAGCTTGAAAAGTAACATCGTCCAGCCCAACCAATAAGCTCGTCGTGCCATGGCCAATTACCCGACGCATTCCTATGCGACAATGCCTTCGCAGACCGCAAACCGTCCAGACCTTGACCACGACCAGTCAAACGATGACGATGTGGCAGGAAAGAAGAAGAAGACGACAAAGAGACGAAAGGTCAACCACGCGTGTCTCTATTGTCGTCGCAGCCATATGACGTGCGACGAAGGCCGGCCATGCCAGCGCTGGTGCGTGCGATCTCGAATCGTGCCCTGTCCATCCCGTGTAACCGATGTTTCCACCAGCATCAAACGTGAAATAGGTCATTTATGCCACGACGAGCAGCGTCCACCAAAGAACAAACAGGATTCAGTCGCACCACCGAATTGTGCGGAAACCTCGAGGATCATACCCCGTGCGTGATGCTGTATTACGCCTTGTCCGTGCTTTATTATGACACACCCACAGAACCGGTGTACGGGAACGCTGCTCTGCAACAGCCCTCGAACTCGCCAAGTTGGTCCATGAACGTACCGCAGAACGCATTCCTCTACCAGCCAGAAACCCTCGGCAACGAGTTCTCTGTCCTCAGGTGCGTGCTTGTGTAGAACCTCTTCTGGAGGCCGTCTTTTTGAGGAGTTTTGTGCCAGCGACTTTTTGGAGACGCTCGACGACGGTTCCTTCTTTACCTCGCCTCAGACCGTGACACCATCCCTCATGTCGGCGCCAACATACCCTGACCCAGCGGCAGACAGCGTCGGAAGTACATACGTCGCTCAACCGACACCGGCTACCGAACCGTCGAGGGGCACGACCGCCGAACCGCATGCAGTTCCACCCGAGGAGCCCACACCTCCGCTGCTCCCATCGGCCACTAAAACAGAGAGATTCCTTCTGACCGCAGCGGATCAAGAGTCCGGCTCGAGAGACGAACGTTTGAACCGTGTCATTCGAAGCAAGTACGAAGCAGGCTTGTTGAAGCCCTATGACTATGTCAAGGGTTACGCCCGCCTTTCGAGATGGATGGACCGCAAGTAGGCTGTTTTTCGTTTGCGGTCGATCAAGAGTTGTCTTATTACGTACCCCCCATCTTAGCGTCTCTCGACAATCGAAGCAGCAAATTCTACAACCCCTGTCTGTTCTCCGACCAAAGTTCAGAGTAAGTAGAGCAGACCGAGACGAGCGTTATCCTCTGACGTCCTTTTATATAGGCTGTCGCACAGTCTCTCAGAGATATCGTTAGTAGAGCCGTTTCAATCGCAACCATTCACTCTCCAACTGTTTTCTCCACAGGACTTGGTCTTTATCGAGGAGGCGTTTGAGCGCCTGCTGCTCGATTACGATCGTGTTTTCTCAGCCATGGGTGTGCCCGCTTGCCTGTGGCGTCGAACAGGCGAGATATACAAGGGAAACCGCGAATTCACCGAGTTGGTCGGTGTCGACGGGTATATGATGCGGGACGTGAGTCCCACTGTTTTCGTCAACGTACCGCTCTTCTGAAATGGTCGGCAGGGCCGCCTCTGTATATATGAGCTGATGGCAGAAGAGTCTGCTGTCAATTACTGGGAGGTGCGTCAGTATAACAATGCGTTGGGCATGCATCTCACTCCAACAGAAATACGGTCACGTCGCGTTTGATTCCAACCAGAAAGCAGTTCTTACTTCTTGCGTGTTACGATATAAACCCCTGATCAATACTTCATCGGACCGGAAGAAGCTGGGGAGTGAGGATGCTCCAAGCGAAGAAGGTTTCATCAATTGTTGCTTTTCGTTCACGATCAGACGGGACAAGTGGGGGATTCCGAGCATGATCGTTGGTAATTTCATTAAGTGTTGACCCCCCAGCCCACGCTGTTGAAGTAACTGGAATGTGTGCCGCGTCGTCGGTATTTATTAGACGCTTGTTGGATAGCTGTTATTGTAATATTCATGGATTCGTCACCTACGAAGTACATCATCGACCCTATCTGAAGCGCTTTTCATTCAGCCATCTCTTCTGGGGGAGGACCCTGTTGCTCCTTTTCTTTGCGTGTAGCTTGTACTACATCGTCAACGCGAAGCAGCATGCGGGCAGCCTGAAGATGGAGGTATTAGTCCGTTATGGTCAGCGACTACAGAGAGTCACAAACCTCGATGGCTGTCTTGAGTATCTGGATCTAAGCCGGTTGTCAGAAACGGTAACGAAAGTTCGATCGCACAGTGACATACCTTGACGCTCGCGCTCTCATACAAGCCATATGATTTCATGTCCACAATCTTGCCCGTCTCGCCATTCACACCCCATGAGTGTTCTCCATTCGCATGTTTCGCTCTCAGCTCCGTCAGTACTCGGATCGCATTCCCTCCGCTGTTCTGCACAAGCGTTCGGGGAATGACCTCCATCGCGTCTGCGACGGCTCTAAATGGCCATCCCTCGACACCCGTCACACTTCTTGCTTTGGCGTGCAGTCCGACGCTGATGGCCATTTCGGTCGCACCACCGCCGGGCGCAAGGATGGGGTTGAAGTAAACATTACGCGCCACGGAGAGGGCGTCGGCAAGGTTACGGTCAATTTCGTTGAGGATATCTTTCGAGGGTCCGCGAAGAAGAATCGTGCATGCTTTGGGGTTCGTGCAAGCAGTCAGGAAGGTGAAGTATCTGGAATGGAGTACGATGAAAAGTCTGGAGCGATGTTTGGTGAACAAGAGGCACGTACTCGTCTCCCATTTTTTCGATGTGGAACAGACCACATCCAGTGCCCACATCGGACTCCCGAAGATCTTCGACTCGATTAACGATGGTGGCGCCAACAGCGAGTGCGATACGGTTGTTATCGGACTTGCGGACACGTCGGATAGCGGAGACGTTGGCCCTCTCAAAGAAATGCTGAGTCGTATCTATAACGAGCAGTGGTCAAGGCGCAGCGCATGATATCGCAAGAGCCGTCCAACCAACCTGAGATACCCTTTTCAGTTATGACAAGGTCGGGCTTAAATTCAAGTATGCGCTTGCACTGTGCGATGACTTGTTCTTCTTCGATTTCTTGCGCGCGGGCCCAGTCACTCTCCTTGGAAAATTCCATGTTCGTTTGACTTTCGCCCTTTTTGTATTCCAGCGGACAGTCCAACAATACGATACGCGGATGTTGGATTCTCCGGCGCATGTTGGGATGGGTTATGTCCTTGTTCAGCAAAACGCCATCCAAAACGCGAGATTCCTCGATTGAACCACCCGGGATCTTTTCTACCCGTGTATATCGTTTGATATCGACGGTCTTGTGACCATTTTCTTCCGCTGCAACGGTGCGGACGGCTTGAAGAGCAAGATGACACATGAGGTCGGACCAACGGGCGACGAACTTGGTTCCGATCGACGTTTTGATGAGGGAAAGCATTTCTTCGTCAGAAGAGGTGTTGATGGGAATGGATATCTTGTTTATTATCTCTAGTGACTCCTTAAGAGCCTTGTTATATGCAGAGATGATCACAACCGGGTGGATGTCACGGTCAAGCTGAGCGAGAGATTGCGCGAGGATTTCGCCAGCTAGAGGAATATTAAGAAGTTTGCCGCAAATACACCAGATTGATGGATACCTAGGATAATCACGCTCGTCGTTCCATCGCCGCATTCTTCATCCTGAGTCCGACTGAGCTCGATCATATTCTTGGCAGCGGGGTGAGCAACGTCGATCTCGCGCAGGATCGCGTTACCGTCGTTGGTCAGCCTTTAGAAGTGAGAAGAGAAAATGACCTCGAAAGAACGACAAACGTACAAGATACCGCCCATGGGATCTAGGATCATCTTCAGCATGGCCTTTGGGCCTAAACACGTGCGAATCACATCAGCGATGGTCTAATTGAAAGAGACACATGGAGTCAGAATAGAGCGTGATAGGGATAGTTCTTTATAAACCTTGGCTGCTGTGATATTCGAGATCTGTGCCTTTCTGCCCGACTGCCTCTCGGGCGCGGTGTCTGGTGAGCAAATCGATAAGCACGGAAGAGAAAAGATGGTGAAACGGTCTCGCACTCATGACAAAGACCGGGGTTTGTCCTGCTTGCATCTTTCCCAGACAGATCGGTCGTTGGCGTTGGATGGAAAGAGTTAAAGTTGAAGACTAGTCTACACGACCAACCGCGTTCATCTTTTCGTGACAATCATCACGTGCGTGCAACACCGCATCTTGTCTCGATGTCGGGTTCCAACCTTTACCCTCCATTCGTACCAACCACAACCAATATGTACAAGACACTGTTATTTTATGCGTCCGACACGCCTATGTAATACCTAGATGTGCCAGTCCAGGCGATCGGCCCATTTTCCAGGCAAAAGTTGCGATATTTGTTCCACATCCTTGTCACCTCTTCCAGACAGACACTGGTTTTTCATGCGTAAGCCTCGCGGGCAAGAAAAAAAATATGCGTAAATACACTTACGATGACAAGATTGATTTCCTTCGGTAGTGTTTTTGCTCGTCTGATCCCTTCCCACAACGCGTGGGATGACTCGAGTGCTGTGCATGTGGGTGGTCCGTCAGCGGCTACTTTCGCTCGCGAGCGCAGGATTCTGACCTGGGATAATGCCCTCAAGCTGTGTACACAGACGGAATCCTCTCAGAGCCTCTTCATCAGTCGCAGAAACGTACTCCGCACGCCCACTATCTTTCAACCACGAATGTTCTGGTCCCACGCCGGGATAGTCCAGCCCCGCGCTGATCGAGTGCGTCTCCTTGATTTGACCATCGGGCGACTGCAGGATATAGGTCCGCACACCGTGAAGGACACCGGGCTTTCCCATGGCAAGAGTGGCACTGTGATGATCACCGTCAAGACCTGAGAAGGGAATGAGAAATAGGGTACTTCGAAGTCAGTCTGCCACTCTTACCTTCACCGCCTGCCTCGACGCCAACGAGACGGACACTTTTGTCTGGAATGAAATCGTAGAAAGCTCCGATCGCATTGCTACCACCGCCAACGCACGCAACTACGACATCCGGGAGCTTCTCAGTCGCTTCTTTCATCTGTGTTTTTATTTCACGACCGATGACTTTCTGGAAGTCCCGGACGATGGTCGGGAAGGGATGAGGACCGAAACACGAGCCGATAAGGAAATGGGTGGTGGCGAGGTTAGTAGCCCAATCACGCATCGCTTCGTTGACAGCGTCTTTCAACGTTTTTGAGCCGGACTCGATGGGAACGACCTTCGGAGCAGAGCGATGAGGAAACAACTCAGAAATTGAACCAAAGATCTTACTGTTGCGCCGAGCATTTTCATTCGGAAGACATTGAGAACTTGTCGGCGAGCATCTTCCGCACCCATATAGATAACACACTGCATTCCGAATCGTGCACAAACAGTAGCAGTGGCTACACCGTGCTGTCCGGCGCCCGTTTCCGCGATGATGCGTGTTTTCCCGAGTCGTTTTGCGAGGAGTATCTAAGGCTATGATTAAACTTCAGCGCCATTATAAAACGCTAACGCCACAAACCTGGCCAACGGCGTTATTGATCTTGTGCGATCCGGTGTGATTCCTAATCCAAGATTAGTTACATTTTCTTTGAAACGTTGGGTGCATCCTCACAAATCTTCCCGCTTGAGCCAAATTTGGGCACCACCTGCGTATTTAGTGAGGCTCTCGGCGAAGTACAGTTTCGACGGACGGTTCATATAACCGTAGTGACTCTCGAACACCTCCCAGAAAGACGGATCATTGAGCATAGCATTGTGCGCTTCCTCGAGTTCGACGAGGCAGTCAAAGAGGACTTCCGGAACGTACTGGCCGCCAAACTGGCCAAATCGCGGGGGGAGAATAGTCGATCCAATCGGTCTATCGAAGCCTTGGACGACAGGGAAATTGTATTCTTGATGCTCCTGACAATGATTTGTGGTTGCATCGTATTGGCCTTTGAGGGTGATCTCCTTACAGAAGTTCTCAACAACTTCAGGAACTTGATCGATGGGAGATTGTTTCATGATGGTGACGAAGCGACTTCCGACGACAACGCCATTTGCTCCCGCTTCAATGACAGCCTCAAAATGCGTGCGAGTGGCAACTCCAAAACCGACTGCGAGAGGTACAGTGGTGTGTTTGCGTATCCGAGCGATAATATCTGGGAGTTCCGTATTCATGATACCTTGAACTGATGAACCAGTAGTACCCATCTTCAAGCTTCTGATGAGATGGAGTCACGGAGATAAACAATATGTCACTTACCCGCGAGACAACATAGATGAAGGTATCGGCGATCGATGTGAGGAATGGAAGTCGGGTAAACGAGGTAGAAGGAGCTACAAGCGGGATGTAGGAGAGGCTGGGGGTGTTTTAGCAGTGTACGCAATTATGAAAACTCGGGTTCTTACCCGGCTTTCGTGCATTTCTCTCGGAAAGTAAGAGCTTCTTCGGGTGGAAGATCCACCAAGATGAATCCGTTTGCACCCGAATCCCGCGCGTCTTGCACAGCCCTGTCTTCTCCATATGCAACGATAGGGTTGTAATAACCTGAGACCACTCCATCAACACGGTACAACGTTGGAGAATTTAACGGAGGGCGTACCCATAAGAATCACCGGGGCAATCAAACCTTTGTCTCGGGCTTCTTTTACTTGCGAAAGAATCAGTGAATAATCAATTCCATTTTGGAGGGCGACCTGTTGTCCATGTCAGAGCTGAAGCATGATGCTCATCGAAGTGCTTACCAGATTTGTCTCCTGGATGGCGTGCCCGTCCGCAATAGGGTCTGAGAACGGCATACCCACTTCGATGATGTCCGCACCGCCGGCCTGCATCGCCAGAAGGATCGGGACCGTGTCTTGGGTCCTTGGATAGCCAGCGGTAATAAAGGTGACCAGCACATGACTGCCCTGCAGGATACAGTTACTGACATCCCGCGACATCTCAGGCGTTGGACGTGCACAAACCTCCGCGCGTTTTGCTTGAAACACCGCTTTTATTGCTTCCATGTTTTTGCTGGTGTTGAGAGGATGATGGGAGAGGTTCGGTGAGTTAGTGGGTATAAATACGAGTTGCATGAATTCCGACTCACCGGGCTTTTACGAATCAGCAATCGAGTCACGATCCCCGGGCCGCAGTGGTCATGGCATCGGACAAATCTTCGGGTTCCCGCCGAAACTGGCATGCCACTTAGGTAGTTACACCATGATTAATTGGATCAGAAGTATCATGGTCATCATGGACCAGCGTGCTGCTCCGCTGGAAAATGAACTACATGTCGACTCACCTCAGGCCCATCTGCCTGGAAGAACGATACAAAATCACGTTGATGTTGTACAGTACCGAGAAGTTCGGGTTGGCGATCAAAGGGTCGTCATAGCGATGCACTCGCCACACTGAAGAGGGGTTCGCACCTCAGTTTGGATCGGACTTCGACCGCGATCAAGTTTTGGAATTACAGAATTTTTCAAAAGAAGATCTGCAGTGTAGGGCAGAGTAGCCTGGCGTTCCTCAAATGCCGGTCTAGCTCATAACCTCTAAAACAACAAAATGGGTTAGGGCTGCACACGAGCCTGTACATCCAATACCAATCAATTCTATCATGTAACCCCAGCCTGAGGAATGACAGCAAAAGGGGATATAAGATTACTGAGTAGAGGAGCAGATGAACCATCAAAAGCAAGGGCCTTGATCTTTTCCGCGTCCCACTCTAGCCGGTCAAAAAATTCAGCGGCACCAGACATGTGAGCAACTCGAGCACATGTTGCATGAAGAGCAAGTAAAAGGGGGTCGGGTGGCGGCGCTTCCTCAAATTGTGAAGTGAACTCGACAACCATAGGGGCGCCATCAACATGGGGTTTAGGACCCGCGAAGAGGCGGATATATTTCTCATCTCCCTCGCGGGACACACAGACTTTATAGCGGCCCGGCTGCACACGTGTCAGTTGACGTGACCGACAAGTCCTTGAAATAGCACACCTGGTGAACACTTTCGAACCACAGATTCAAGCGGTCGAATTTAGAGTGGATATTGAACTCTAACGAGAGTAGATTCCGCACCAGGTGAACACCTCCTGATCGTTTGAAAATATCGGTGATTTTCGAGAATCCAAACAGATCCAGTATAGACATGGCGTCAGTAGCATAATACGTCTGGAAACAGGTGAGTATGATGGAGGACTCGGTACTTGATGGATCCGCACCTTGTTCACCACCGTGCTGTCCTCGCTGATCCCCGCAGGGTCAATGCCTTGCATCACTGACTCGTTCAAGATGTGACATGTCTGCACTGTAGCCTCAATCTTGCGTGTTGCTATGGTCTTCAGCTCCGCACATCGAGGGAGCGAATCGATATCGAACATGCCGGTGACCATGCACCGGTAGCCATCACGAGCCAGCGCCTGATTGAACACGAGGAACAATGCAGATAACGGATTGTGCGAAATACGCGCACCCTCCTCCTGTAAGTCCTATAATTTTTGCCAGTAGCCTCCATCGACTCTTTGTTCATATCCTCCAACGTGTCAAAGGAAGCACGCGAAGGGTGCGAGGAGGGTGGTGGGTACTGGGCGTTGGACGTTCGAACTTGAAAGCAGTTGTAAGTGTCGAGTTAGGAAGAAACCTTGTTGAACGCACACAAGCGGATGAATTTATCACGGCAAAGTTTGCCAACATCGAAGATGACATCGTATTCGTTGTCACCAGTGCTCTGAGGCGGCGATGTGACCCAATCAACGAGTGATGCGCAGGGACTATCGCCAAAGGCATCACACTGAGCATAGAACTCGAGGAGAAGGTATCCGACGACTCTGGCAGATATGATATCTTCCTTCGCCTGCTGCTGGACGGCACGCCGTTCTGCTTGCAGTATCATATTGTAGGTGCTGTAGCGGTCAGGGCTCTTACTCAATCGCAGTTCCTGGATCCGGGGAGAGTCAAGCGCGAAGAGGGGAGACGCGGTGATACTTGTCGCCATAGTTTGCTGTCAAGGACTCGACGAAAGGGGGTGGCGCAGTCTCGACGCTACAGTCCACAAACGTTCCCACGCTCCTGTTCCCCGTCATTCGATCTGCTGAGAGGTCGCCGTCGAGGTCCCTCCACCCTTGGCAGCACTTTTTTCGAGCTCCGATGGTCTTAGAGACCATTTACCACCTACAAGGAAAATTGGTCTGTAAGACCCCACCACTCGCCTCCCTTGCCACTATGGTCCAAATACGGCATTGGAAGCTCATGCAGGGCGTCATGCGCCTCGCAAGAGCATCTCATGGACATCCGCGA
Organism: Boletus harrisonii; assembly: GCA_038093235.1. NCBI lineage: Eukaryota > Fungi > Basidiomycota > Agaricomycetes > Boletales > Boletaceae > Boletus > Boletus harrisonii. The sequence continues at coordinate 19,453 of JBBPRV010000462.1, forward strand.
AGTCCGTATGCTGTCAACAAGGACCACCCGCGAGCCTCGGTCAAGCCTCATTCCCGCCCTCGCCCGATGCGCACGCCCACAGTGTGTTCACCCTGCCGCCCTACCCGACGCGCCCTCTCCCGCACTCCCTCGCGCCCGCAACAACAACGCGGTGACGACGATGGCATGACGATCGTGTCGTCGCGATTGTCACGCCGTCGTCGTGACCACTCGCCCCGGCCCTTGCCCTCTCCCCGCCCTCCCCCACACTCCCTCGCGCCCGCAACAACAACGCGGTGACGATGACGGCGCGACGATCGTGTTGTCGCGATCGTCATGCCGT
>JBBPRV010000463.1:0-19772 GCA_038093235.1 Boletus harrisonii
CATACACCAAGTTGTGAAAGGAGAGCGAGCATGAATCAACTGGTAAGAGCCTGGTTACTCTCACGCGTTCCACACCTAACCGACACGTCATAGTCGTCGACCAGGTGTCTCGGAGATTCTATGCTCCCGGCGTGGGGTCTTACTCCTCATCCTCGAGGAGTACACTTTCTCGTATGACTGGATAGCCAGATTGCCAGTATCATGCAACCATGTAAAGCATCCTTCACCGAGACTGCGAGTCTGCTTTTTTGAGTTAGCATTCGCCTCGTTCTTCACGTCCTTCGTCGCCTCCAGCTCGGTCTGTGCTAAAATGACACGATCGTGTTGAGGCCAAAGAAATCTCGGATGACGACGAAGGGACCAGCGAGAGCACCGAAGACCCTGGGCGGATACAATCGCGGTACGCAACGCATGTAGCTTTATCGCACCTCGTCTGTGCAGGCAACTTCAAGTTGTTTTTCTCGCCTGTCCGATCCACAGATCATTTTGAATGGATTGGGAGGAAGCGGGGTGGTTTCGCTCGTGCAATCCACATGCCATCTCAGAGTCCGCTGGGTTTATCCTACACATCTGGTGCATCTGCTTCCGGATGTAGAATAATCTCACTGCCCACTTCACTTTCCTCCGCTGCGATGTATGATGCCTAGACAAATGTGTGGAGACCGGTTGATGCAGTCACAGCAATAGTAACTACTTTCCTGAACTGTTTGCCTGGCAATGTCAGAGCGCTATTTTGTACACTCACTAAGCTGGTAGCTGTGATGATGCACGTCCACCCGGATGAGCGAGTGAATGCACATGAGAAGTCCAAAGTAATTAGAACCGATTCCAGTAGTCAGCGAGGCAAACCATGAACTCGGACTTCCGAGGAGAATCACTCAAGCAACTCCATTCAGGTATGAAATACAATACATATGATATTATCTCTTAAACCACTACATACACACAACACATGAAAAACCTCGCGTTACTACGCCGATGCGGTCACTGTGACAGGTGCAGTTACAGAGGAAGTTACTTTCTCAGCTCCTGCAGGACCGAGGACTGCAGGGGTATGGTCCTTTCGTTGTTCCGAGGACGTATTCGAACCCTCTGGAGAATTCGAAGAGTGGTTGATCCTGGCCTTTTTCTTCTTCTTGAGCAAACCTGACAAGCATTCGTTCAGTAACGACTCCAATTTACTCGGTGGAGTATGCCGACCTGTAGAAACAGCAGATTTTACATTGTCGATGATTTCCCGACTTTCTTCCAGGTATTCGGTATCGTCGATACGATGTTTTTTCCCGGCTGAAGACTCAGGATCCGCCGAGGCTGAAGCAATCTTTTTTTCAAGGGTTTCTAGCTTAGCCTTTTTAGCTTGTGCTGCAGCTTTCTTGCGTTCTTCTTCATTTTCCATATAGTCGACCAGGCTGGGGTTAGGTCAGAAATACGAGTCAGCGAACGAGGGAGTGGACGTACCGTTTGGCAGTCTTGATGGTACTAAGCCTGCGGCCACTGAGATCCCTGCACGAATCGTTATTACTCGTCTTCTGGCTGCTCATGCGACCGCCGGCAGCACGGAGCTGTGAGCCAAAGCCACCCTTTCCACCAAGGAGACGCGGAACAATCCGCAGATTGACGTGATCCGACGAGTTGTCATGCAGCTCTGAAACATGGGTGTCCGGGGTGAGAGAACTGCTGTACGAGGAGATGTACAAGGAATTAGAGGCAGGTAGGTTGGGGTAGCGGTCGCAAAGAAGGTCGTAGAGATCATCTACACGAGTGTCTGAAGGGACGCGGAGAGATAAGGTGGGAAGAGGCGTAAATGCGGAGAAGAGAACGCTGGTGGACATGGCGGGAGGATGACAAGACGAGTGGCTATTGGGATAACCAATTATGGCAAGGGCCTTGGAAAATAACAAGTGTCAATAGGGGCTTGGTCACGTGTTCAGGCATTTAAGAAGAGGGGTTCATCGTAACCCGATTGATAACAACGACGACGATGGATGTACTTGACCAGCAAGCGCCGCTATTCGTCTGGCCAATCCGGCTCTGTCTGGGAGCGACACTGACCACATATGTTCTGTCCCTCCTCACCGGCAACGTCTCGCAGGTGGACAGACTTTGGACATTGCTTCCTACCCTGTATACTGCGTATTATGCCCTTCTCCCGCTCTGGCCCCGTACCTCGCAGATGTTCCTTCTTCCACACACACCCGAAACAGTGCCCGAGTCTTTCGCGGGCACTTTCAGCCCTCGTGCATTACTCATGCTCGTTTTGGTCGTGAGTCATGTGTAATTTCATTGGGAGTCGGGTCTGATACGCAAGGATTTAGGTCACTTGGATGTTCAGGTGCATAATGACTCCTATTCAATTCCATGACCCTATTAACGTGTGGCTCGCAGACTCTCATACAACACATTGCGACGAGGACTCTTCCAACTGTAAGTTTTTCCTAGCTGAAACGATGAGAGGTTTATCGTACGCCTTGTTCGGATCAGCAGTGGCGAGGACTACCGCTGGCAAGTCCTCCGGGAGAAGATCCCTCCTTGGCTGTTCCAGGTCACTAACCTCACGTTCATCGGTGAGTTCAACTATTGGTATAGGGTGCAACACTCAATATGGCGTCCAGCTGTGACTCAGAATGTTATTCTCTTCCTTCTTGGTGTACCGGCCAAGATCGCAGTTACCCAACCACATACGTGTTTGGGTGTCTCTGATTATGTTTTTGGCGCACTTGGATTCCTCACGCTTTTGACCGAATTCATCGCAGACAATCAGCAGTATTCGTATCAGACTTTCAAGCGGTCGGGTAAATTGAATCCGAACGAATGGATTGGAGCACGTATTGCCTGGACGAAGCGGGATGCCGAGAGGGGATTTGTGACGAGGGGACTGTGGGCGTGGTCGAGGCACCCTAATTGCTTCTGCGAGCAAAGTTTCTGGGTATGTTGTATTGTGGGCAAATGTCACGATTGACTGACATCGGGCGTGTGGCTAGGTCATCATCAACTTGATCCCGCTGGTGTGTGTGGATGGACCGTGGGGCCAAGAATGGCCGACGTCGCTTAAATCGCTGGCACCACTTCTTCCAAGCTTGGTGCTGTGTACGCTGTTTCTCGCGTCGACCGTGTTCACGGAGTCAATTTCGTTGTCCAAGTACCCGGTTGCGTACAAGGCGTACCAGCAGCGGGTTGGGATGTTTATTCCCTTCTGCGCAGTGGTGAGGGGTGCGGTGCTGAGCGCGCAGGGAAAGAGACAGGCGGTGGATGAAATTGTGTATGGTCAGAAAGCGAAGGCTGAATGAGCGGTATTACATGTATTAGGCCAAGTGATGTTATGTATGGGTAGTTCGGACGTTTTCGGACACGCTGTCGGCCGAGTCGGCCCAAGTAGAAAAAGGACGGAATTGACACGACAAGGTTGACTGCAAACAATGTCGATCGCATCGCGTCTCTCCTCGCGTTCTCTTCGCGCCCTTGCTCGTCGCGCTCCTCGTCCTGCGGGTACCCCCCACCCCGCGTCCTTCTCCCTCCTCGCCCGCTCCCCCACTACCCCCCGTCCCGCAGTTCAGGTAAATTTTTCTAGACATATACTCTTCGTTTTTTTATAGCTGACACGTCCCACAAGACTCTCCCCGCGCGCGGCGTCAAGACTCTCAACTTTGCGGGCACGGACGAGGTCGTCTATGAGCGCAGCGACTGGCCCCTTGCCAAGCTCCACGACTACTTCAAAAACGACACCCTTGCCCTCATCGGCTATGGTTCTCAAGGTCACGGCCAGGGCTTGAATGCTCGTGACAACGGTTTCAATGTCATCGTCGGTGTCCGCAAGGATGGCGAGAGCTGGAAACAGGCTGTCGAGGACGGCTGGGTCGGTCCTTTCTTTCCTCGTTTCCCTTCTCTCACCTCTCTTCAATAGATACCAGGTGAAACCCTCTTCCCCATCGAAGAAGCCATAAACCGCGGAACAATCATCATGAACCTTCTTTCTGACGCCGCACAATCACAAACTTGGCCAACCATTGCACCTCTTATCACAAAGGGCAAAACACTCTACTTCTCACATGGTTTCTCCGTCGTCTACAAGGAGGACACCCATGTCATCCCTCCTCCTGATGTCGATGTCATTCTCGTCGCCCCCAAGGGCTCAGGTCGCACCGTCCGCACCCTTTTCAAGGAGGGTAGGGGTATCAACTCCAGTATTGCCGTCTTCCAAGATGTCACAGGCAAGGCAAAGGAGAAGGCCGTTGCTCTCGGTGTCGCCGTCGGCTCTGGCTATATGTACGAGACCACCTTTGAGAAGGAAGTCTACTCAGACTTGTACGGTGAACGAGGCGTGGTATGTCTCCATTTCAATCCATTCGCTCTGTTATACTCACTGGCTCGAATAGCTCATGGGTGCCATCCGTAAGTTCGCTTGTTGATATACTACGCGACTCTGTCTCAGGTGACAAATAGAGGGCCTGTTCTGTGCCCAATACAAGATTCTCCGTGCCAATGGCCACACCCCATCGGAGGCATTTAACGAGACCGTCGAGGAGGCTACTCAGTCTCTCTACCCTTTGATAGGTCAGAAAGGGTGAGTGTCCATACCTTATATTCTATTCTTTATGTCCCAATTAAGTTGTTTCCCTACCAACAGTATGGACTACATGTACAACGCTTGCTCTACCACTGCCCGTCGCGGAGCGCTCGACTGGGCCCCCATCTTCGAAAAGGCAAACCTTCCCATCTTCGAGAAGCTCTACGAGAGTGTCAAGAATGGCACTGAAACCCGTAAATCCTTGGAGTTTAATGGCCGTGCGACGTACCGCCAAGACCTTGCCAAGGAACTCAAGGAGATTGATGACCAGGAAATCTGGAGAGCTGGTGAGACCACATCGTTTCATGGTGTTACTAGCGCAGTCGCTCAATTCGCGGTATCTAGGCAAAGTGGTCCGTTCCCTGCGCCCTGACTACAAGGCTGAGTAGATTGCTAGTAATATATCCTGATGTGATACCTTTCTTGGCCGTCGTTTCTACTACACTTCTTTTCTTTGAGCAGGGTTGCTTCGTGCTCAGGGCCAAAAGCACCGTTGGTGCAGTTGAGTTGCGATCATCGCATGTACACTACTATTGTGAGGAGGGGGAATTAGACAGATTGTAATGACTCTGATCCGAATTCTACGTGGCGCAAGGACTGCAGCCGTTTCTTCCAAATGGGGTGTCAACGCGCTCCTGTCCCAAGACATTGTTACCAGTAGAGCTTGCATCGCGGCCTGAGGCTCTGGGTCCGTCACTGTATATCTCACCCCCTGCAGGCGGAACCATTGAAGCACAACCATGGACAAGGACAATCGCGATGACTTCACGTTTGCCAAGCTTTCCGACCTAAAGCTACCGCTGACACTTCGGATGTACGCACTGGTTCTGACTGGTGTCCCAACGACTTATGCCCAACGAATCCCTAATCCAGTTCGCAACTCGAAGGAACAAGGCCACGAAAGTCAGTCTCGGATGTGCTGGAGAACCCAGAACTGAGGTTTCATGGTGCTCAATCTTCGTACGACTCTCCACCATGTCTCTTGTTTCTCCTCCTTGTGGGAGGACTGATGTCGAGACAGGTCACTCTCAGATCTCTATGTCACCTGTCAGCTGGTCGCTGACAACAAACCCCTGACGATTCCATTCAGGACGTCCTTCAAGGCATTCAAAACCAGCTACACGTATGTTCTGCCTCTTAGATCCCCGCAAGTGCTTACTTGCCTACTCGTGTTCACCGGTACAGCTGGAACGAATGGGTATCGCTCCCAATACGCTATTGCGATCTTCCGCTGAGCTCACAGATTACCTTTACTGTCTGGGATATTGGAGCTCCACGCTCGGCCGTTCCGGTGGGTGGCACGACCTTCAGACTGTTCGGAAAGAAATGGTAGGCTGGTGTCTTTGATTTGTGTACCCGCCGTTCATCGTGGTCCAGGACCTTGCGAAGGGGTAAACACAGGCTCTTGCTGTGGCCTGGTAAGGAGGCAGATGGGTCAATGGATACAACTACCCCCAGCAAATTGGGCACGAGGGATGAAATGGGTCGGTTAGAGAAGGTGTGTTTATTCCCTCAATTTGCACGTCTTTTGACGAGCACCACGATTCATTGCCTTAGCTCGTGAAAAAGTATGAACGGGGGGATCTCCCAAAGTCTGATTGGCTCGATAAGATGGCGTTTCGGAGGATGGAGGAGATACATACTGTGAGCGCTCGTTCAGACTTTTCGTATCGCGTTGGCTAATTGTTATAGGCCGAGACCGCCAAGTCCGAAAACATGTTCCTGTATATTGATCTGCCTCGCTTCGATTTTCCAGTGGTCTTCAGCGAACCTGCGAGTATTCTGAAACTTTTGACGAGTCGTGGGACTGATGGAATCCTGGACAGGAGGCTCAAAATACGCCATCCACTTCCAACACGCCAACGACGGTTGCTCAAACGCCCGCTGCACCCGTTCTTCCACCGTCGTTTGCGACTGATCCCCACATGTGGGCGGTCCTAGATCCCGAAATGGAACGTGAAAATCCTGTAGAGGATAAGCATCGTCGTCTTGTCCGGAGCCATCGGAGCAGTCCATACGACAGAGAACTCAAACCAAATGCCAAAATCAGAGACGAGCTGGGAGTAAGTATCCGCATCCTCGTCTATGCACTGTGTTGCGTGTACCTTGTACGCCATCCCAGCAGGCTCGGGCAGTTCCAGTTGTTTACATGCACCTCGCTGACATTATTACCTCAGGAAATCCTCAACTACCCTCCTTCACAGCCTCTCACTTCAGAGGAGAAAGACTTGATCTGGAAGTTCCGCTTTTACCTCGCCAGAGACAAGCGTGGATTGACCAAGTTTTTAAAATCGGTGACTTGGAGAGATCCGTCGGAAGTCAAACAGGCGGTGGAAGAGTTATTGCCCGTGTGGACCGAGGTAGATACCGACGACGCCCTTGAGCTATTGGGTCCCGGTACATTGGACTCGCGCGTGAGAGCATTTGCGGTCAGACAGCTAAATCGCGCTGACGACGACGTGACTACCATTTCCCATTATCGTTCTTATGACTCTATTAACGGAAATGTATTAGGAGCTCATGCTGTATCTACTCCAGCTCGTTCAGGCGCTCAAGTTTGAGAGCGCTGCGAGCGATCAGCGGTCGTCACGGTCGACGACGAGCGCAATATCATACGACGACAGTGGATTGTCCGACTTCTTGATCGCGCGTGGAGTAAAGAACCATGTGCTGGGTAACCTATTGTATTGGTACCTCATGGTTGAGGTTGCTCTGGAGGATAGAACGGTGGCGAAGATGTATGGCAGAGTTGTGTTCAAGTTTCTAAGCAAGATACTCGAGGTGCGTACGTCATTCTGGTGGTTGACTGGATAATCATGCCCGCTGTAGTCGGAAGGTGGCAGTGAACGTCGCGAGCTCATGCGAAGACAAGGAATCATGGTCGAGACATTGGCAAAGCGCGCAAGAGACCTCAGGACTTCAAAGGACCCCCGGCCAAAAAAGATCGAAAAGCTGCGGTCGTTCATAAACGACTCAAAGAACGGCCTTATCAACATGCCTCCGCTTCCTCTACCCCTGAATGCCCGAATCGAGATCACCGGCATCAACGCTGAGAAGTCTTCAGTGTTTAAATCAAACCAATTTCCATTCTTGCTCTATTTCCAATGCGTGGATGGTTCAGAATACCCTGTCATGTTCAAAGACGGGGACGACATGCGACAAGACCAACTGGTGTTGCAGCTATTTACGCTCATGGACCAGTTATTGCGAAAAGAGAATTTGGATTTGAAGCTGATACCATACGATGTCTTGGCGACCGGACCGTTGCAGGGTATGGCCCAGTTTATTCCAAGCAAGACGATAGCAGCCATAGTCAGCGAACACGGAACGCTGCTCAACTATCTGCGTGCAAGCCATCCAGACGAGGGAAGCGTAGGCACGTACGGCGTGGAGCCGAGCGTCATTGACACATTCGTTCGTAGCTGTGGTATGCGCTTCTTGGTCGCATGGTGCGAGAACAGCCACTGACCAAGCTGTAGCTGGGTATTGCGTTGTTACGTACTTACTCGGTGTTGGAGACCGCCATTTGGATAACCTATTACTCACACCTGATGGTTCGTTTTTTTTGTGATCATATTTGATTTCAAGGTCATGCTCATCGTTCCCCACATTCACGTTCAGGGCATTTCTTTCATGGTATCGTCCAGAACCCTTGGTTGTGATGCACTGCTAATGTCTATCTATTTACAGTCGACTTCGGTTATATCTTGGGCCGTGACCCGAAGCCGTTTCCCCCTCCCGTGAAAGTATGCAAAGAAATGGTTGATGGCATGGGTGGCGCGCAATCCACGCACTATGCACGTTTCAAGAACTTTTGTTTCACAGCATTTACCATCCTGCGCAAGAGCGCCAACCTCATTCTGAATTTGGTCGCTCTCATGGTTGACGCCAACATACCCGATATCAAACATCGCGACGTACACGAACAAATCCAAGAAAAGTTCCGACTTGATCTCACGGAAGAGGAAGCCATCAAACACTTTGAGGCGCTGTTGAACGAGACGTCGTACTTTACGGTCGTGCTCGATCGGATTCATGATCTGGCGCAGTACTGGAGGAGCTGATTTGTTCTCGGACATGAATTCTGCACTGGATCCTTACGTACTATGCGGTACAACAACTTCGTCAGTCATGCATCATAGTTATTTGTCAGTTACAGAATCCCACGTCTAGTCACACATAGCCAAATGCTAACTCCGCTTGACAAAAGTGTGTGCCGGCGTGACAATCCGTTTTTGAAGATCTCACTCGTTTCTGCTTCAAATGACCTCGTTCAAGTTCACAGTACCATAGAGTATGTTGTATGGATGATCTATATGTGTGGACAGTCGAATTGTGGTGTAGAATATAGAGTTTTGTGAAACTGATGAATGACCGTGACTGACGAAGTTGTGTATTGTACAGTGGGAGCACACGTTGACGAGATTGTCAAGGTTAAGAGATTGTACATGATGCGCATATGTATCACTGTGGGCAGCGAAGATCTGATGCTGGCTACTGCAGGGTTGAGTGGGGTAACACGTTGTAGCTTACGAAAGGAGGGCTGCAGACCTGGCATTGAAAGCGGGTTGAAATTACCAAGCTGGGAGAGAGCAAGGAACATCGACGCCGGGTACACCGAGGCCATAAGGCTGTGGTCCATTTTCGGGACTTGTAAATTTGCCCCGGCTTGCATCGCTTCCACCCACGCTACCAAACGGGAGCATTGCACCGTTCAAGTTACTTGTGGTCGAGGTCCCCGCCTACTCTCCAAACGCAAGTCCAGAACCACAGAGCCCGTCCATAAGCCCATCACGACGACACGAAGAACTCGGAGCTTGATGTATATGAAACGCTGCAGCACTCCAGGTACGTGTCACTATCAACCCCTCCAGGGCGGAGAAGTGGAGCGTAGCGCCCGGTGTCACACTGGAACCATGCCACTGAATACGTGAATTGATCAGCCGCAATTGCTCATCGTTGGCGGAGAAGCTTCGAACCAGCGGCGGATCAATATTAATCGTGGTCGCCTCACCAGAGCGTCTAATTGGAGAGTCCAAATATTGGAATGGAGTCCCAATCCTTTTAGGGCAAGTACAACCACGGGCCAACGCGCAGCGGATAAGCAAAAAACGGTACGGCTGTTCCGACCACTCCGTGGGCTTGGCATTCTCGAATGCTGGGGATCTCTGGGTACGAATGTACAGACTCCATGAGGAGTCCTGACCCGCGATGGGCGAACGCCCGATCGTCTCGTTCGACTTCAAACTTCGATACAATGCCCTCGTTGCATTGCGTCCGCGCGTCGTGTTCCATGTCAAAGGCTTCGCTTGAACGCCAGACAATTTTAATTCTAGGGCCGAGACCTCTGCGAGCAAACCAGTACACCTCCCAGAACGACTCGGGGGGCGATTCCAGGGTCTAGCGTGTATATGAGTGGAGCAGGTGTGTTGCGTTGCGTTGATTTTGAGAGTATGAATTCCACGTTGTGCTCTTCGCGGTCCTGAGTTCCTCCAGTGCTACAGCTGCCGGTAACTTAACCAATACAAACGCACCCAAGGTCACCAGCGTTCGTTCATTCAGGAATTGGAAACAATCTTCCAGCGCCCAGGGGTACCGGGACTTGGCTTGATAGCCTAAAACTATCGAGGGAAGCCATGATATGGGAACTGCGATCGAGAGGGTGGCGAAGTCGATTGTGACACATCGTGAGGTACCTTTTGTTTTCTGCCTTTCGAAGTGGTGGAAACGCGTTTCTGACATGTGCAGTGTACAGTATAGTCACCTACCAACATATAGTCGCCAAATTTGTCCACGTCCTGAAATCATCCGTCTTGGCGTCCGAACACGATCTTATAGCAGGGCCAAGTCGGTGAGACGCAGTTAGCGGTATCCCGCTTGCTTAAACGATGCGGGTGTTTGACTCCGAGCCTGATCGACTTATCACATTAGTATAATCCACGCGTTCAAGGTCTTTCGAGGTGGCAGTATTATGTGAAAGCTACCTAAACCAGGACCTCCTTTGTTCCACGTTCAACGGCATCCCTGACGTCCTGGTGGTCCGGCTTGGTTGAACATCCGGAACACTGGATGGTTTCTGGCGTTTCCAGGGATGTAATGCTAACCATGGTATGTTTGATTTGCACAAGATCAGCGTGATCTGATTGCTGCCATACCTACTCTGCCAGAATACAAGGGAAATCGACCCACGGCGTTCATTTACATGCGCAACCAGCGTTATGCTGGTATCGATAGGGTCTTCTAGTGTCATCACGTCTCCACGCTGGCCAATACCAATGGCTGGGCTGCTCTCCGGTGCCAAAGGATGTCATACTTCACCGACCTCCATGCATGCATCCCTTCACATGGCCACTTTGGAGAGCCCTCCACGGCGGTTTCTGAACGTATATATATCGGCAGGACCTCTTCGAATGATGCATCAGCAGCAACACCATTCATACCTACATCACTACCGTCGTACACCAGTCTCCTCACGCATATTCACCATGGCTCAACCAATCTTCAACCTTGGCTTTACGGACGAGGTAGGGAGTTCGTCAACTCGGACTGGCGAGGGATGATGTTGATTGCATAAACCCAGCACATGGTGTGGCTCTGTCAGGTTGGAACAAAGCTCGCGAACCAACCCCAATACCACTACTATACTTGTGGTTGGATGACAGGCCATGGCACTTGTGGCTTACTTGTTCAGGGCCCCCAACTTGCCGAACATCTGCGCACCGATCACGGCGTCGGAGGTTCAGACAAGGCAAAACTCCGGTGCTACTGGGTCGGTTGCTCTACTGAGATGAAGAAAGAGAGCTTGATGAGACACGTTAACGAGAAACACCTCGAATTGAGGTATCCATGCCCACACTGCCCCGAACTGTTCACCCGTCCGTACACCATGCAAAACCATGTGTCGAACAAGCACACGGGCAGTTGAGTGATACTGTCTGCTCGTGAGTCGTTCTTTTGGTGCTCCCTTCCGAACCACCATTCACACACATTCCTCCAGAGACGTATACGCGGAGATCCAGTCTGCATGTTCCCCATAATGTCGGCATGTTATACTCGACTTCTGGATATATTACCCAAAATCAGTTACCCCCTCTGGATTGGTGTAGCGTTTGTGTACCTAATTGGCCCGTGTATCTTACCGTAACGCGCCGTCAGGCTCCTAATTCATGTCCTTATCGCCTCGGTCAGATTCATTTGAGCCCGCCATCCAGATGATGATCGGCCGAGAAACTTGGAGCGTTCCTTGGCAAGCTGTGTGTCACGCATGTCATGGCGTGGCCGCGTGCCATTTGGATCTACGCCATCAACGTGATCGTTGGCATTCAGTTCGCTTAGCTCAGTGTACTTGTTTTGGAGCATGCCAACGGTTTTGGCGCCTGTGCTTCTATGGCTTGCTGTACATCGGACCATTCGTTTATCCGCCCCGCTTTCGTCGGACAGCCTCAAGACGACAGGCGCTGGTCCCAAGTTGGATTGAAGCCCGTAAAGTAAGGTGCGCTCATCGTCTTATTCTTCGTTTGCACAACCTTGCCCTAGCCTAAAAATATTCGGAATGACGGTCGACGTGCCATAAGCGTCACAGGAGGGGCTAACTCCATGGGCTTCGAGGTAAAACCCAGGCTCGTCAAGGCTGGCGCTCCGTCAGATCTCACACAAATTTAGACTTAGTAGCACGGGGCCTTGGCAGGCTGAACTTATCCGTCCAGAATAATGAGTAGTTTTGCATATAAAGCGCCTCAAGCTGCTCAGAACTGTCACCCGTCTCTCTTTTCTCATGCATTGTGTTACCGGAAACTTCTCCCACTTTGATTTCATGTATCCAATGGACCCACTTCATGTGCCATTGCCGGCTGGAAATAATACGCGCACACCTTGCCCGATGACTGCAAGGGATCTGATACCCGGGCCTCTAGTCCCAGGTGGGTCATTCTCGACTTACCCAAGGTGAGACTCTCATGCTACACAAAAGCAGGGGGGAAACTGAAGCGATCCAGGCCTTACCGAGCGGCGTCAACGTTCGGAATCTATGACACCGATGATAACTATGATCTTCAGTTATCTCCCCAAGATTTGACCGCGAAGAGTGAGCAAGGGTTCAAGGGGAACAGCAAAAACTCATTATTTCACTGAGCACGCAGGAACATCGAATGGGCACTTTGATCAGCTCGTCGGGCAAGGCTTTCCGCTTGTGACGTCCGACTTTGACCTGGATCCTATCGGGAGTGGTAGTATGCCTCTCCCTAATTTCGGAACCCTACCTCCACTTTCAAACAAGGACAATGACCTTTGTTCATGGACGGAAGAGTCGATTCCCTGCCATTCCTTCATGCCAACTTCCACTGTTGCGGAATGCATGCTTTGGAGTACACCGAGCCCGCTCGATTTTGGTTCTGATATACAGAACATCCCCCAAAACATCCACCAAGTTGTAGGTCACCTCTCTTGCACAACCAGACGAAATGACTCACGTCGTTGCAGCCCTACATTACCACTTACATCTGTCTGTGGGTTGTAGACGGATCACCGTGCAACGGATCCTTTTCTCGGGGCGACAACCTGAAGCATTCCATATCACGGCACCTCAGCGATGTTCATAGACTTCACCCAGCGAGCGGAAAATCGTCTCTAAGGTGCCAGTGGGCGGGATGCGACAAGGAGCTCAAGCGAGAAAGCATCGTTCGGCATGTCATTGCCGTTCACTTACAAGTCACGACCAAGTGCAATGCTTGTGGAACGTCCTTTGCTCGCCGAGATTCGCTCCAGAGGCATATGAGGAATTCGTGCGGGGCTTGTAAGCGGGAGGAATAACTCCATGAACGGGCCCGGGCGCCTTGTCTGATTTCAACATCAGCGCAAAATATGGACACTACGGGCACAATGCTGCACGCGGAGGATATTCTGTAATTGACTAGGAATGACTGGCAGTGGACATTGGACAATTTTGAGGGTGGCGATTTTTTCTCTTCTACCAGGTCACTACCCCAAAACGGGCGAGAACGGCGAGATCTAAACGTGATTGTGTACTTCTCTAACTGACATGCGACGTTGACAATGTCTTCCAAAGCCTGTTTTCTACCTCTTCTATCGTCTTCCGTGGCGTATTGAGGCTGGTCATAAAATACGCCACGTTTCCCAGCGTCCTATAGTGCATCCCAAACGGTGCACCACCAGGGGCTGAGCTGAGAGCATCATGGTCGCCAACGGGACTGTCGATGGATCGAAGCAGGCCCTGGGCTGTGTGGGATACGTAACCTAGAATCTGGTATCAACAAGACGTCGCACGAGCAGACGCAGGACCTTACCAGCGCCAGCGCCATCGTCTTTAAACTTGATCACGAGCACAGTCCCCAACGCCATCACCTCGTCCACGACATCTAACCTCGAGACGGAGTCGACAAAGCCCGGGTCCCAGAAGCTCCAGACAATGGCCGATCCAGGCCGCACTTCACGCTCCCATTTTCTGCGCGCCAAACGCCACGCGTCTTGTTGAGCGAGTGTCTCGATCATGTCGAGGGTCGTGTTGGCGACTTGACAGCCTACCGCGTGCGCTGTATAGCTGTGACCGTGTAAAAGCGCGTCCGCTTTGCATTGACTGTTGAACGCCCGGAAGACGTGCTCGGAAGCGAGCGTGACGGAAAGGGGGAGGATGCCGCCAGTGAGAATTTTTGCATAGACGGCGATATCCGGATTGACGCCAAGGAGGGGCCCGAAGGACTTGATACCGAGGCGATACAGGCCGACGAATACTTCGTCAAAAATGACGGGAAGAGGATTGTCAAAGAGTGATTTATCGCGAACCGCATCGACCAAGACGCGCTGGAAGAGCGGGTCCACGAAGATCATTCCGCCAGCGCCCATCACGATTGGCTCCAAGACAAGCGCAGCCAGCTTTCGTTCCCCCTTTTGACGGAGGGATTGCAAAGTATTTTTAACGTGCGTTCGGTAGGTATGGGCGAGCGGCGAGCCAAGCCTGTTCTCGACATTGTACAAAGAATGCAGGTCGTCGAATTGGACGGAAGACGTCGACGAAGAAATGGGGGATGGGACGGTCACGACCAAATCGCCGTTTTTAATCGAGACGGTTGGCGGTCCAAACCAGAAGCCTTTGGACTGGTGCCATTCACATGTATAAACCCCTTCTTCTGTTGCGTCCATCGCTCCAATCGTATCACCGTGGTAACTTCCCTTCAAGCCCACAATCCAGAGATCTTTCTTGTCGTGGGGTGTAAGCTTCTTTTCGGTTATGGAGAACGATCGCAGAGCCATCTTCAGAGCCACTTCCATGCCAGTCGACCCGTTATCGGTGAAGAAAGCACGCGAAGCCCAACCTACACCAGGTCCTTCGTGTACCAGACGTTCTGCCAGTTTGAGCGCAGGGAGATGTGTTGCCTGGGGGAACATGACGTGCCCGTACCGCCCAGCGGCGTTCGCCGCGGCCAAGGCAAGCGAGGGATCCGCATGCCCAATAGCCTGGGTCCACCAGGAGGCAGAACCGTCTAGCTTGGGAGCAAGAAGGGAGCGGGACGATGGTTCTGAAGGTGAATTATAAACACTGAAAAAATCCGCGCATGCGCTGTCGATCACGGTAACGTCGTTCTCGGATTTGACGAGACCGTGTTGTACGAATGGCCACCAGATGGTATCCAATGTCCTGCGGGGCATGGAATCGAGCTCCTCGATCCGATGAGTGTGACGTTCGTCCAAGTGGCGCAAGGCGCTGAAAATCTCGCTGTCGAGGCTCCTGGGAACTAATTTTGCATAGTAGGATTCCGTAGTAGAGATGTCTTCACTGACATTTCCTTGGAGAGGAGGGGGAGGGTCCAGTGATGTGACATTTACCCCACGTTCAGCAAAATAAGGAAAGAGATACTCGTAATTCCGATAGTAGTCATCGCGGAAGAGGAGGATCGCATCCACGATGTACCCGCGCAACACCAGCGACTCGTAGGACGATATTGTCGACGAAATTCCACCGAGTTTCGAGTCCCCGACCAGGACCGTGGGAAGAAACAGTGGTCGATAACTTTCGAGCTGTGTGGTTCCAGATAGAGTGGGACTATGCACACCTTCAATACACGTCAGAAATAACACCATGCAGGACACGATACCACCGCTCACTCAGGAGTGACTCTCACCTCCAGCAGTTTCTATATACATGTAGCCCGGCTTCCCTGTCCGGGCACATGCGCGGATGTGTTCGGCGACCGCGTTGACAAAAGTCTCGTCAGAGGGTGCAGAGGACTACACAGAACATTTGGCGAAAGAAAATTTCGTGAGTGAGGATCTCACCTCAAGTCCTGACCTTTGGGTTGCCATTCGAGCTGCAAGATGGGGACTGACGGGATCCTCGTATCGGAACAGGCAATGCGTGTTAAGCAAATGCCGGTGGGGCCCAGCGTGCCGTTTGATATGTCTAATACACCATCAACACTTCGAACTGGACGAGGACCGGGTCAACATACGCGTCGTCGGCATCCTGCGGAGCACCCGTGCTGATGGGCTTTAAATAGAACGCGTTGTGGTTTGCTAGAGTAGACGCGCGAACGAGGGCGGCAGTGATGATCGTCTTCCCGACGTCGGTGTTTGCACCGAATATCTGGTGAATGCGGAGGTGTCTGTAGAGATGGCTCATATCATATCAGCCTAAGACTCGAATGAAATAAATTTTAACTCGAGAAGAGATCGGACTTGGCGGAGGTCATAGCAATACTAATTACCGACGAAACCCGACTAGCTTAAGTAAATTCGTACTACAACCGCAAATAGATGCATCTTATCTACGGGCGAAGGATGAAGCGATCTATGAAAACAATAAAGACATGACCTGATGTCTTCGGGAGGTGTACGTATGGGGGTATGGTAACTGGTGCGGTAGGATGGTCAATAATATACATCGCGAATGTATTCCCGCGCCCATGGACCCAGTTCGTTATCAGCCATGGGGATAGTGACACCACATACAGCAAAGTGCCGCGCGAGGTTTTCCTTGGTGAGGGAATCGGCAGAGCCCACGTACGGGACATAGCCGACTTGGGGAGAGACGCTAAAAGCCGCTCTCCTCAGGATATCCTCGTATCCTCCTGGCTCCGAGAAGAGCTCGGTAACGACACCCATGAACTTTTGGCGGGCTTCGCGAGAGTCGGGGTCATTGGGGAGGACGACAGGGCGAAGACGGGCGACGGTCCGACTTGCTCTCATGTCGGTTGTGAAGGGCCGTCCGTCTGCATCACGTCGGATGCCTTTGGGGCAGGAGCTCGGATTAGCTGCGTAATACGCCACCCAACATTCGACAGGGTCCTCTAAGCGAGGGTTGTTCAGTGGCGCGGGAAGCCTTTGAACCGAGGTGGGATGCTCCCAATCTGGAGTGCGCCAGGTTGATAAGAGGTAGCGTTGGACTTCAGTCTTTTGCTCCCTGGGAGTTCTGTGAGCTTCGGAGCACAAAGCCTTGACTTTGGTCAAGGCTTGATAATTCCCGGGCTGGTGAGCCGCTTTGATGAGGGATTGTATTTGCTTGATGCTCTTGGCGGGCTTAGGAGGTTTGTGGGACTGTGGGGCAGCCATCTGCCAGGGCTGGGAACCGGGTTGATCTTCAACGAGCGACTGCGGGGAGGACTCGTCATCATTCGAGGGCTGCCCTGCAGATAAAACGGCAGCGAAGGAGCGAGCAGCAACGCAGTCTGGGAGCTGTGCCTGGGGAGATGCGGGAGTGGCCATTGGAGGGGAAACGTGTTGGAGAAATAGGAACTCGGTAGCGGAAGACTTATCGGGAGGGGTGTTAGTAGGGGAGGTGGTGTCAGGCAGCCGAGGAAGCTGAGGGAGGTCAGGAGGGGTGATGGCAGAGGGGACGGGATCCGCGGACGGAGAAGGCTTTGCGATGACGGATAGAGGGGGTATCTCCACTGTGGGCGGGTCTGCGACAGACAGGCTGGCGAGTTTAAGCTTCCCCTGGAGCCTCTCGCAATCGGCGCGAGAGGACTCGAGCTGGGCACGGAGAGAGAAGAGCTCCTCGCGAGCCTGGTTGCGCTCGAGACGGCAGCGCTCTATGCTGTCTTGCAGATCGCGCTCCTCCTCCTTCTGGCGTCGCACGCCCTCGGAGACGCCCTTGTTGTACACGTCCTCGCGAGCGCGCTTCCGATCCTGGAAGGCGATCTGGAAGGCGGGCTGGTGCGGGGAGTAGCTGGCGCCGGCGACGTGTTTCATGTACGCGGAGCAGACATCGCAGCCAGAAGGATGCACGATGCCGTAGTCCTCGAGGTACTCCCAGGGAGACAGGAGGGTGGGAATGCCGCGGTTGTCTCTGACGGCTGCGCGGAATGGCTCGTCGCTGCTGGACAGTGGGTACATCACTACTTTTTCGCGCACCAGGCGAAATATGGATCAAAATCAGACCGGCGCGGTCATCGTGGCTGATATCCCCAACAACACGTGCAAGCCTGCAGGACACCGCCTGGCCCTGTTTGCACCTGTTGCTGTTTGTTTGTGGCTTGGTACTGCCAAACCTTAATCAACCCGGCCATCATCCACCCACCGACAGCGACAGCTCATCATCGACATGGCATCAAGACCCACCGTCACCGTGCATGGAGGTGCGCCCCCGTGCTTCTCCCCGCCCCTGCGCTCACCTCCCCCGCAGAACCCTCCACCTCTCTCCCCCTCCCCGCCGTCCTGACCGCCCCGATCAGGCTCGATGTCGTCGCCCAGGTCCACAGTCAGTCCCACGCGTGCTGTCCTATACCGTCCCATTCACTGCGTCTTAGAGAGCATCGCAAAGAACAAGCGCCAGGCCTACGCCGTCAGCGAAAAGGCTGGCCACCAGACCTCCGCCGAGTCCTGGGGTACCGGTCGTGCCGTCGCGCGTATTCCCCGTGTCGGCGGTGGCGGAACACACCGTTCCGGCCAGGTACATCCTTCTCCTCTTTCTCTTCCCTCCCCTGATCGTCCCCCAGGCTGCCTTTGGTAACATGTGCCGTGGTGGTCGCATGTTCGCCCCTACCAAAACCTGGCGCAAGTGGCACGTCAAAGTGAACCAGAACCAGCGTCGCTTCGCTACCGTCTCCGCACTCGCCGCTTCTGCCCTCCCCTCCCTCGTCCTCGCACGCGGTCACCGCATCGAGCAGGTCCCCGAGGTTCCTCTCGTCGTCCCCTCCGCCGTCGAATCCCTCAAGAAGACCAAGGAAGCAGTCGCCCTCTTGAAGAGCATCAACGCCTACCCCGACGTCGCCAAGGTCTCAAACTCTCGCAAGCTCCGCGCCGGAAAGGGAAAGATGCGCAACCGCCGCTACCGCCAGCGCCGCGGCCCCCTCATCGTCTACAGCGAAGACAACGGCATCGTAAAGGCATTCCGCAACCTCCCCGGTGTCGAACTCGCCAACGTCAAGAGACTCAACCTTCTCCAGCTCGCGCCTGGTGGTCACCTCGGCCGCTTCATCATTTGGACCGAAAGCGCTTTCGCCCTTCTTGACCAAGTCTTTGGAACCTTTGACAGCCCGTCCGCCTTTAAAAAGGATTACGTGTAAGTCTTGGCACCTTCTTTTGTGCTCCTCTCACTATTGTGCCTCTAGCCTTCCCACTGCCAAGATCTCCAACCCCGACGTCACCCGTCTCATCAACAGCACCGAAATTCAATCCGTCGTCCGTCCCGCCAACGCCAAGATCCAGAAACGACCATGGACACAAAAGAAGAACCCCTTGAACAACAAGGCTGTTCTCTTCCGCTTGAACCCTTACGCCAAGGTCCTCCGCAGACAGGAACTACGTACGTGCCCCCTTTGGCCGGCCTTGGTCCTGTACTCACTTTCCATGCCTAGTCCGTCAAGTGCAAAAAGAGAAAAAGGAAAAGAAGTCGGGATCAGTTGCTGGCGAGGCGTTCCTCACTACCCTCTTCGCTCCCTGAAGTCGTCACTACATTGTAGTTGCTTGTTTTTCGTCTTGTGGCCAACACGTCTTATGTGCACCTATGTCATGCCCGCGAAATACATGTGGGATATCCGTCCATGTCGAACACGTACGCTCGCGATTTCGAGAATGGATATCAATATTTGGTATAAAACAGTACGTAGACTGATCATAAGGACGTGACATAATACGCGCCAACGCGCAGTGTTCTTCGATGGCTTTTGCCAACATACATCACCTTGCCAAAACAACAAAAAGAAAAAGACGTTCATTGAGATATCAGATCTTTGGAGGCATCTCGTCCTTTTCCGAG
>JBBPRV010000464.1:0-19745 GCA_038093235.1 Boletus harrisonii
CGCCGAAGCGGCAGCTGAGCAGGACGTCGTCCCGGTCCTCGTCCGTGGGCGATGGTGGCATATGGTATCGGATGACTAATCCTGATGCGCTTCGATCAACCTTGATGTTGCCACGGAGGCACTTTTGTGGACGTGCACCTGCTCCTAGCCTATATTATTAGCTAGCACCATGTGCAACCCAACCCAACTCGTCCTGAGGGAACTTTTCACCCTCCCACTGTTCTTGATCCATTCCTTGTTGACCGATGGCCCACCTATCGCCCACTGTCTACCTCGTCTGGGCACTCCTGACCACTATGGTACATCCCCTCTTATTGTGTCTGCCATCGGCTCATTCTCTTAGCTCGGGAGCTTTCTTATCTTCCATCTCTGGTGCTTTGATCGGTTCAAGTGTCTCAGGTGGGTGGCTTCGGTGGACTCTGACGATCTGATCTAAACGTGCCCTCGAGATGGAATCACGGTCCATATTCTGGCGCGTTCAAGCGCGTCATGACGGTGCGTCTCGCAACACCCTCTGAACGTCGCATTGACAAGGACGGTCCAGTATTCGTACCTGGCAACCATCCCACTCATCACTACATATGCTGTGGGGTTCGCTATCATAAAGTATTCGTACGGATACACCATCATACCGGAGATCGGAGGTAGGTCTCACGTGTTACTTTCTGCACTGCTCCTGATAAAGCCTAGTCATGCCCACGCCCTATCAATTATGGAGTTCATCTGCGCAAAACGCGATATTCCCGTTATACCTCTCCCTGTCCATCGGTTGGGGACTCGAAATGTGGGGCCTCTCGTTCGTCGTCTTGCTCATTGACTGACCTGGCGCCAGGGTGACACACTTGGAAGGTACACGCGCTGATGCTCCAAGGCTCGATGATCACTTCTGGCTTATCGCTCGACTCCACAGAGCTCTGCTTTTGGCTCTTCCTCATCAATTCTGGCTCCGGGTATCAAGACTGGTTCCGGAGTCCTTATTTCAAGACATGGGCGTCCGGATCTTGCATCGCCGTAATCGCCATGCCCCTGATAACCATCCTTACCCGCGAAGACGTGTCCAAGGTTCGTGCACGAGCATCGGTTCGGGCGACGACTGATTGCAGGATCGCAGTGTGAATCATACACGTTTTTGACCGGGGGACTCGCCAGCCTCTCGTTGACGATATCGTTTCTACCGGTCTTGTGGGCCTTTCCTTCCTTTCTTGCACATATTGTACGCCCCCGCTCTCGTCGTTTGCGCCAAGGTTTTCTCCACGTAATGACGCTTTTGTGCAGAAATCGCACGACGTCGAGACCGCCGCGTTGGTTCGACTGACCAAGTATCATGAGCTGAACGTTCGTCGCTGTGCCGTTTCGTCTCGTCTCGTTTCGTTCTGACCGCCGATAGTGCATTCGTGTCGTGTTTCGGTTCCTGTTTACCCTCCCGCTCGTCATCCTCGGCGCTGATGGCGTTCGAGCGCATCAACACGTCAATGATAAAATGTGCGTAAGCTAACGTTCGTTGCGTGAACTAATTTTGACCTCGCTCGATCAGGTTCGCGACAGGTGCGACGGACTGACGTGTTCTGATTAGAGGCCGCTGAGCAGGCTCTCATCTTAGATTTACTGGGCGTCCTCGCGTGTATCGGCTGCATCGTCTCTTCCGGAATCACCCTCGTCGTGCGTTCCTGTCTTCAGAAACGCGCATCTATTCATATTCATGTTTACGTCACAGATTTTCTTTCCCCGTTCGATTCAAGGTGAGATGACGCTCAAAGAGCAACAACGCATGCGCCGACGCCACCGTGCCCAACAATATCTCTCGCGCTGGGAGCGCGCGCACATGTACACGCCGAGCGAAGTCCAATCGTGCGTTAGCATCACGCAGCAGTCCAAGACCGACCTCGATCTCTCACTCGGGATGCAAAAGAACACGAGCCAATCGAGTTTCGGTTTCGCCGGGTTAGGCGGGCTGCCTGCGTACGAGGTGGTCGCGACGCCCCCGGAACACGAGCGGGTGCCGTCGATCAAGGTCGCGTTGGAGGATATGCCGCTAGGTGTAGGGTATGTGGGCGGGTCGATCTCGATGAAGCCGAATCGTCGGACGCAGGCGGGGGATGTCGAGCTGGGTGCGGTGTTGACGGGGAGCGAGGTCGAGTTGGCGAGGGCGAGGTCGGAGAGGGATAGGAGCGTGAGTAGTTTGGTGCATCATTGGCGGTCGCCTATTGAGATTGGGCGGCCGACGGTGTCGCGCTGGCAGCAGCGGGTGTGACAGTCATATTCAGATAAGATAATGACACGGGCGTCTATGATAGACCTCCATATACATGGACGGCACAGGTTGAAAGCCATGATTCATCCTCACGTGGACCTCGTTCATCCACGACATCTCAGGCGAGCACGGTCGAGCGGGCGCACTATTTCTTCTGATATGTACAACCCGAAGAGGTGCTCTCAGCTGGACTGGACGGGTCGACGAAAGAATAGACCAGCTGGTCTCGGAAGAGCTCAATATGAATATGATGACAATTTTTCGTTGGCCATACTACAACTCCACGTTCACCAATAGGTAACTGAGGACACGTCGCCTATGCGTGGTATTATGCGTAATCTAATATCATATCGGGGGCTCCTGCGGTAGATCCATGGCTGATTCCTCTGATGAGTCCATAACCTTCAGAGCCTTCAGTCAATATTATGGCTGACCCACCAACCAATTGAAGCTGCAGGTGAGCGTCAAATGAAGCAAGGGTATCAGACCTCAGCTCACCTTCAATCTCGTTTCCGGAAAAACAAACGGAGAGAATTCCTCGACCGTGACAATTTCAGCTCCTGCATTTGACGCAACATGTCGTCAATTTGCACCCGTAAGTCATTATACTCTGTCTGGAGCCCCGCCAAGACCCTCGCATCCGAAGCGGCCTTCTCTTTGTCAATTCTCTGTAGAAGCGCCATCTGTTTCTCGACTAACTTCTCAAGCTGAGAATACGGTTTTTGCCCAGCCCCTGTTTCTTTAAGCTCCTTCTTCAGATCGGCCATTTCTTCTTGAAGTAGCAGCGCCTTGCGACCGGCCTCCTTGTCAAGGATCCGCCGAATAATATTTTTCGGGGAGTCATTGTCGCTCCTGCAGCAAACTGTCTGGGCTCCTTGATCAATCATTGCCTTCCAATAATCCCTCTTCAGTTTTTCCAGCCTCTCCTCGCCGGTGCTTTTGTTAACTTCATCCCACATTGTTGTAGTGAGATATACCTTCTCTAGAGCGTCTCTTCCGCACAGCTTTCGGAATACTCGGAGGTTCTTCAGCGGTGTACCGGCTATGCGGTTGTCGGTTATCCGATGGAGATACAAAATCCCAGACAGAAGTTTCTTCTTCTTGTAACTGCGAGAACGAGATCAGAGAGGTAAGAAACACAAGCCAGAGAACATCATGGGTTACCTTGAGTTGAGCCAATCGGAAATCATGTCCAAGATTTCGAGATCGGATTTAAACGTATCGCCGAATCCTGGTAACTCCACCAATACTACGTGTCGCCCACTCTCCTGGTCCCAATATCTGATAGCAACAACATGGCTTGTAAACGATCTCGTATGGCCTACTCCCTGAGGGTCGCGTCCACTCGCAAGGCGTACGAACTGAGATCACGTCAGTGACTGAATTCCATTACTCGCTGTTTGACTCACCGTGCTCTTTCCGGAGCCTGTTGGACCCATGACACTTAGGAATATCAAGTCAGACATTTCACCGTCGAGAGTTGTATCACGTACGCTATTACGATATCGTCTGCTTCCAGGTCCTCCATGCTCACCGTCGCAAGAGGTTCTTCGGAAACCTGAGGAGGTCCTCGAGCTGTCTTGGTATGCTTTGCGTCCACCTCGAGTTGTCGTTCTGCATTTGTCTGGAGCCAAGGGTCATCTCCATGACTCGGACGGAGCCCAGAGCGCCAATTGGGGCCATCAAATAGAACTAGGTGTAAAGGAGCCAATGACAAGTTATTCAAAGTGACAGAATCAGACTGTGTTCTGTTTGTTCCTCTCTCTGAACTCAAGAACATTTCAATGGAAGTGATTATACTTTCTGTGGGAGGCCGCTCCTGCACTGACGACCAGCATTGTTGAATGAAGTCCCAATGCTGGTCAGCAATTGCATGGGATTCTGGCCGGCCTGGTTTCTGACCTTTATCCAGGAGTAAAATGATGTGGGCATCCCGATGGACCTCCGACCATGGTTGTTTGCCGGACAACACCTGTGAAGGGATGAAAATGGGGCCAGTTGTCATATTCAACGAACTTTCCTGAAGACTAATGCATCCAAAAGAGTATATATCACTCTTGGTTGTCCTGTCGTGTGTCGTCCCTGGAAGGACTTGTTCTGGCGCGGCCCATCGTACGGCCCCTGATTGTGTAGTGGACATTTGGAGGTAGGTCAATGCCTCCGGAATGTCCCCAACCAAAGAAGCATAGCCAAAATCGGTTAAGCGCGCGGTATTGTCCGCGTCAAGCAGGACATTATTCTGTTTCCCAGTCAGATAAAAAGGGTGCTGATAATTTTGTACTTCGACGCACGCAGTGCAGGTCTCCATGGACAATCGGGGAGATAGGAAAAGAATGTACTGTAGGTTGTTATTTCGGCAAGTCATGTGTACTGAAACAACGACATACAGTAATGTAGCCCATTCGCAATATCCAGCAACTACGAAACGCCGTGTATTGTTAGAGGATGAAAGGACAATCAACGTACGGGTACATACAAGCTGAAGTCGGTGCATGACATCTAGAGTGGAGTCGTGTTTTGTCAAGAACTCCTGAAGAGTTCCATTGGGCATCCACAATGACACCAATGACACAGTATCGCACATTCCAAACCCGTATGCGATACCCAAGAATGGAACAATGTTGTGATGTTGAAGTCTTTTCCAGATTCCGAGCTCTCGACGGACCATCTTAAAGGCAGTTTACATCAGATGCATGGACCGTGATAAGCTTAGCAGATACAGTTACCTTGGAAGACTTATCTCCCTCTGTCATTGTTAGCTTCAACCGGAAAGCTTTCACTGCGACCTGAGGATGTCAATGATGGACAGCCATGTGTATCACGTCATGCCCGAACCTCCTGCTTAGCAGAATCACGATTATACCAGCATTTATAGACATCGCCAAAACCTCCTCCTTTTGAGTATTGGTCGCTATGCTTGACGATATGACATGTGAGATCTGGGGGCGTTGTAGTTTGAGGGCTAACAGGGCATCCATCGATATCAGATGATCCTTATGAAGCTCGGAAGGGAGACATAGACAAACCCAAGACTAGACATTGGATGCTACTGGAATCGAGATTCCAGTCTTGCGTAGTGCCAGGTCCAAGCTCCGAGGTCAATGAGGGGACAAAGAAGCTGTAAGGAAGCCACCTGCTGGCAGTGGGATGGCGCGGCGTGCCGCATATGACCCACGTTCTTACGAGTCTACGATAGACCTCACATACATGCACGGCCCGGGCACACGGTTATAGGCATGATACCATATACCACACGTCCATAGGCATGATTCATCCTCACGCGGACCTTGTTCATCCACGACGTCCCAGGTGAGCACGTCGGGGTTTGGGACGGTCGAGCGGGCGCACTATTTATATTTATATGGCTAATCTGCGATCCGACTGGCGCTCCGATATCGATAAAGCCAAGAGTGTCCGAGGCTCGGCCGTTGGCCGTTCATCTTCATCGTCATCTAGGTTGGCTGCACCTTGTTCGTCGGGGAGTGACAAGGCAAATACACGTGCGCCATTAGATCATCGATACCTTGTGACGATGAGTCCAGAAACCGTACCCGTGGATTGGTCGGCGCTCCCGGGTGATCTGCCTGTGCCCGTGGACGACGGCTTAGCGGATCATCTGAGCGCGAGTGCACCAACGCGGGTCGTTCTCCCGACGATGTTGTTGCGGGCTACGGCGACGTCATCCGGGGAGGGTCAAGAGGAAACGAGGGTCGATCTACGAGCACTGTCGTTCGAATGACCGGTAGTGGTGTTCGTGTACCCGAGGACGGGACAGCCGGGCGTGGCAAATCCGTCTGGGTGGGATGCGATTCCGGGTGCGAGGGGGTGTACGCCTGTGAGTGTCCGTGGATAGCAGCCGATGTCTTGTCTCTGGTTTTGGGTTTCGTTTCATCTTCATCTCTTTTTCTTCCTTCTTGCTGATCACGATCGACAGGAACTCTGTGCTATTCGAGACACCCTCGGTGCATTACGAAAGACACGACCTGGCGGGGTATGCATCTTTGCACTGAGCACGCAGTCGGGAACGTACCAGACCGAGGTGGCGACCCGACTGGGACTGCCGTATCCGATCTTGAGCGACGAGACGGGTGAGTTTTCGAGCGGGTTGAGGTTGCCGACGTTCGAGGTGGATGGAATGGTGTCGTTGAAGCGGATCACGCTGGTTATATATGAGGGGGAGGTGATTAGGAGGGATTATCCCGTCTTTCCATCGGATCAAGCTGCGAGTAGGGCGTTGGACTTGCTAGTTTCCATATTTGGTAATTGAATGGGAGTCGCGCGCCACATTTTCACAAGCCAACGTTTTGAACGCTCGCGATGTGGTCTGTACCCATGATGTCTCTAGCTCGACTTGTTTGACAAAAACGTTGACTCGGACCCTTTGCAGCAAACATATCCTGAACGCACAGGTGTCGATACGCGCGCCATGTTGCAAACAGTGGTTCGACTGCGCAGAGTGCCACGCAGAAACGCAGGACCACCAACTGCAAAAGACGACGGAGATGGCGTTTGCGTGCAAAAAGTGCAAAAAGGCGTTTCGCAAGGACATGGCAAACTACGAGGAGAGCGACGAGTATTGTCCACACTGCGATAATCACTATGTGAGTGTGGTGCGATGGGCGCGATGGGCATGGGCTGACGGGCGCAGGTCCTCGAAGCAAAGACCCCGCAGGCAGTGGTGGGTGTCGAGGGCGAGGACGCACGGGTGGATGCACGGTAAGTTTTGTCGACGAGCGCGGAGGTCTTGCTGAGCTGTTGTGCTCAGGATGCTCAAGGACGAGCGCGTGCGACAAGACCCCACACGAACCATCTTCGGACGGGACGACTTTGCAGACGCGTTGGGCTGATTTGAAGGAGACTTTCCTTTTTTGGATATGTCAGTTTTTAGAGATGTGACGTCACTGAATGGAACACATTTTCTCCTATTTTCCGAGACTGAATCAGCAGATGCCCCTCTGACTCTCCTTTATAAGCCAGACTGTCGCCATCGCCGCTGTCTCATCGTCTTCACCATGGCCTTCCAATATGTCTACCCGCGAGACAACGACGCTCTTGAGATCAACCCTCCTGATGGTGACGCCCACATCACCGTTCGTGCCTCTAACTGGCTTTGGGCCGTCTTTGCCATCATGCTTCTTTCCTGGTTCACTGCCTTGGGTTGGACATACTCGGTGTGTCCCACTCTTCCGTACTCACTTCGTTTTTTATTGTTATTTTTATTTTCTGTAGGGCAGCAGGCATAACCGGATTTTCCACTACATTCCCGTCATCGTGCTCGCAGTATCATCTGTCGCCTACTTTTCCATGGCGTCCGACTTGGGGTGGACGCTCATTCGCGCACAGTTTGGTTCGCGCCCCACCCGTCAGATTTGGGTACAGTCTCGCGTTTGAGCCTGGCGTTGTTCTCATATTTTGCTCCAGTATGTTCGGTACATTCAGTGGTTTATCAATGCACCCTTGGTGCTCCTCGCACTGCTGTCTTTCACCAGCTTGGCGACCCCCCACATCCTCACTACTCTCTTTTTCTCCTGGTTCTTGGTCGTCAACGGTTTAGTGGGCGCACTTGTCACCTCTTCCTACAAGTGGGGCTACTTCGTATTTGGCTTGTTTGGTCTCTTTTTCATCTGGTGGGTCGCAGTCTGTCAACCGTCTGTAGTGTCGGCTTACCTCCATTTTCTTTCTTTCGCATGTCAGGTATCAGCTGCTTGGTCATGTTCTGGTCAGGCGTGGCACAATCAGAACGGGTGAATTCAAATCGGGTTTCTTCGCTGGTGCCGGGTTCATCTCCTTTATCTGGATGCTCTACCCGATTTGTTGGGGTCTCTCGGAGGGTAGCAATACCATCTCGCCCACGTCGGAGATGGTCTTTTACGGGATCCTGGATCTTCTGTCCGGTCCCGTGTTCCTCCTGTCCTTCATCGCCTTTTTGGAAGGACTCACAGAGCAACAACTGCGTACCACCGCTTTCGGCACATCAGACCGAGGCGAGAATGGGGTGTCTGTTCAGAAGGGTCCTCAACCTGCGGTGCCACCGCCTGGCACTGGCACTGACACTGGCCCTGGCCAGATTTCTTGATCGTCGAGCCTCGTATTCTTCGTTTTGTTTTATTGATATGCCTCACTTGCTTTCCATCTAATCGTGCGCCGTGCTGTATTTTTACGAATCTCGCGCGTATGACATGTATTTTTGTACAACCGTAATCGTATTTCTTTCACTGGTATTGATGTGACGAACGTTAGATGGGGTGATGGTGGCGGTGGGTGTGTCCCGCAGAACACTGCCACAAGAGAGTCCACCGTCAACAGCCACGAAAGCCCGGGCATCCTCCTCGTTGATATTCATCCACGGCCAGCACTCTCCCAGCTGGCCATCCATTCCAACCATTCACCGCATTGTTCCTCATCTGCTGCGTTTTCGACCAGCCACGACGACCGAACAAGTTCCTCTCTCGCACCATGTCTGCCAGACGGCAGTCATCCACCACCTCGCTGGCAAAGTATGCCCGCACGACGTCCCCAGATACCTCTTCCCGTAATCTCGACTTTTGCAACGCCTTTTGGGGGGTAGGCGATGGCGGCGTCGACGTCCTCTTTGCACGCATGCGAGGCGCAGCCCGAACCATGGAAGAATTACGCAACTTTTGGAAGGAACGGTACGTCGCCCCTCTGCGCGCGTCGTCGCTCCCCTCACACACCTCGATTCACTCACGCTCGTCCTCAGATCGTCGATCGAAGAAGACTATGCGAAACGGCTTGCAAAGCTGGCCAAGATGTCGATCGGAAAGGACGAGATCGGGTACGTGCCTCTATTTACCTCTTGCTCGCTTCTTCCCTCCTCACCTCGAGCACTCTGGGATTGTCTTCTGATCGCATGGTGGGCTTCGACAGGGATCTGCGTAACTCGATCGACACGCTCCGTCTCGAAACAGACAAGCAAGCCGGGTTCCATTCACAACTCGCGCAACAAATCCGAACGGATCTCGAGGGCCAGGTCGGCGCATTCGTATCCAAACAACAACATCATAAAAAGGTGTATCAAGCGGCGATCGAGAAAGAGTTCAAGGTCAAACAGACGCGGGAACAACACGCCAGCAAGGCGCGCGAAAAGTACGAGTCGGACTGTCTGCGCATCAATTCGTATACCGCGCAGTCGACGCTCGTACAGGGAAAGGATTTGGAAAAGATTCATCTCAAGTTGGAGCGGGCCCAACAGACGGTGCAGGTGAACGAGAACGATTATGCGCAATTTACGAGGGTGTTACAGGAGACGATGCAGAAATGGGAGCAGGATTGGAAGGCGTTTTGTGATACGTGTCAGGATCTCGAGGAGGAGCGGTTGGAGTTTATGAAGGATAATATGTGGGCATATGCCAACGCCGTGTCGACGGTGTGTGTGACGGACGACGAGGTGCGTGTTCCCGTGCGTTGATCGGTTGCGAGCGCTTACTGATCCTCTTCCTTCCATCGTCAGTCGTGCGAGAAAATGCGTCTCGCATTGGAACAATTGGAGCCAGAAAAGGACATGGAAAACTTTGTGCGAGATTATGGGACAGGGAATACGATCCCTGAGCCCCCCATGTT
The DNA here is from genome assembly GCA_038093235.1 of Boletus harrisonii. Classification (NCBI taxonomy): domain Eukaryota; kingdom Fungi; phylum Basidiomycota; class Agaricomycetes; order Boletales; family Boletaceae; genus Boletus; species Boletus harrisonii. The sequence continues at coordinate 9,833 of JBBPRV010000464.1, forward strand.
TGTCAACTATGCGAATACCGATGCACCTCCGGTGTCATCTGCTCGGATCGCCACGCGACCCTCCAGCTTTGTCCGCTCCACGCAGAGAGCCAATCGCTCTGCTGCTCCCCTACAGGACGACGAACACTATGACGACACAAACCACGCTGGTGTTGGCGCTGGCGGTAGCGGTGCTCCATCTCGCAGCACGCCTACCGACGCCGTTCCCTTGTCGAGAAGCGCCACGCAGAAATCGACGACGACAAGTCCTCGGTCGCCGGCGAATGGCATCAATGGATACGCATCTCCTTCTCGAGAGCCTCAGAGACGTCAGAGCATCGCACCGGCAGCCGCCAAGCCCGTTTCGGCTGGTGAACCCGTTGACCCGACGGTCTCCAACACACAGCTCGTGATTGGCGATCGCACGTGGGACGTTGACCCGAATAAGGATCCTCAGCAGCAGAGGGCCAGTCAGGCGCGGACGTCGCCTCCAGTGGGAGAACAAGATCCGCTGGTCAAGCAGATGGCAGAGCTGAACACGGCCGCCGCTGCCAGTGGTACTGTGAGAAGAAACACGATCCGCCGAGATCGCCCACCCTCGTCTGTCGAGTCACGCAAGGGCACTGGTGATTCGTTGTCGACGCCTTCGACCACGACCAGTGCCAGCGCTGCGCCACGTGACTTCCGTAACTCGGCAGAGGTGGTCGTTGGATCTTACCCACTCGCACAGGCGCCGTCACGCTCGGCCTCGCCCAACCCGCCCAAGGCTGCATTTGCTGGACCACCGCCCTCGGTACCGCCTTCGACGTCCAACATACCCGTAGAGCAAGTCGTGAGTGGTTATCAGCGTCCCTTCCCGGGTGAACCTCGCAGTCGAGCCAACTCGTATATGGGACCGTCACCTCCAATCGTGAACCAGAATCAGGATCAGGGAGCTCCGCGTCCAGCGAGCAGAGGCGGGTATCCTGGCGTGGGTACGCAGTCGCTGGTCCCGCGTCCGCCGTCGCCTGCAAGAGGTCCCAGCCCCGGGCCGATGGCCATACAGCCCTATAACAGAGGTCCTCCCGCACCGAGCGCACCACCCAGCAATGGTATGCTCCATCGCGGCATGTCTGTTTCACATCGACCGGTGACGCCAACCAATCCGGTTGGCATCGCACTGGGTCCGGATGGACGCGTGGTGCACGATATGATGGTCCAGCCCGTCCGACAGCCTTCGACGCGTTACCCACAGCCTGCTCCGCCTCCTCAGTCCACACAGCCGCCTCAGCCCTATCCGGGATACCACGACACGAGCAGAGCGTTGACGCACCCACAACAGCAACAGCCGCCACCGCCACCACAGCAGCAGCAGCAGCAGCCACCGCCACCGCGAAACGACTATGCCGTCGTGGCGCCCAACGCCTACGGTGCCGCCCAGCCATACAATTACGGCCCACCTCAACATCCGGGGTACAACGATGGGTATCACGGGCAGTCGTACGGGCAGGCTCCACCGCCGCCGCCGAACAATTTTGGGGAATATGGATCAGCAAGGCCCCCGTATCAGCACCAGCAGAATCAAAGCGTGGGACACCTGGCGAATAATCCGACGCAGAGGTATCCGGGTAATATGACGGCGTATCGATCGACGAGTCCCGGGATAAGACGGTCGCCTTCGCCTGCAGCGCTCCGCGCGCAGCAGCCTCCGCCAACGGGAACGTACACAGATGACGGCCGGCCGATCTTGTTCTACGGTGCGTGTGTTTGCGTCGCCGCTGGACTGATCTCTGATGTGGGTTGGCAGTGAAAGCGCTGTATGACTATTCTGCGACGATCGACGAAGAGTTTGATTTCCAAGCGGGGGATATCATTGCGGTGACGGATACGCCCGAGGATGGGTGGTGGAGCGGGGAGTTGTTGGACGATACGCGGAGACAGGCGGGAAGACACGTGTTCCCAAGCAACTTTGTGTGCTTGTTTTGAGTTGGACGTCGTATGTGTTTTTTGTTTTTGTTCTTGCTTTGCTTTTTCTCTTCTTTTTTGTTGTTCCATCGTCTCCGCCTAACGTGCTTGGCTTGTTTTACCCACTCATCTAACTGGATATATCACGTCTATTTTTCTGCTTCTCTCTCGTTTCCCTCCTCCCTCCTTTCTTTCTACCATTTTTCTTTTCTAAGCATCGCAGGTCACCACCCGGACCGACCTGTCGGCCCGGTTGGCCCTGTTCGTATACCTTGGTCACCCCCTTCCCCCCACCGCGCTCTGGACATCGGACCCGGATTCAGACCAGTCTGTAGATAGGATGAATCATTGCTTGGTATTATATGAGATGTTTGTTTGTTTGCATTACAACATGTTGTCGAGTTGTGCCAGTGGGGGCTCGTCTCGGAGTGGACTTTTTGTAGGGATCGTCGTCTCGCGATCGTATGCACCTCTTGAACCTTGTCGAATCGGATGCGGTTGTTCAAGAGGCACTCACTCCGCTGTGTCGTGATCGATCGAAGAGTGTCGAACCGCCACGTTGGCGCACTTGTATCTTGATGATCTTTTTAGATAGGCTCTCCAGGCAGTACTGCCACTCCGTGGTGATCGGCCCCTGTCCCACATCGACAACAACACCAAATAGGATGAAGTCGCCAGTGTTGACATTACGAAACCAAGGATCGAGTGCTTCAATGGGTCTCGTCGGCGCTTCGCAGTGATCTCAATGATGCTCTCGCTCGTGTTGGTGATCATGCAAAGGAGATGAAAGGCATGAAAGGTAAGTAAATTAACTTCTTATTACCGTTTGTGGAGAGCATAGTCTAATACTCATATAGCACACTACTAGACGAATGTATATACAAGAAAATCGGACCCGTCTATACTCGACCTCTGCTACTATTCTAGCCGAGGGAGAACTAATTAGCTGGCCGACAAAAGCAGGGCAAGAATATTTGCCACCTTGCCAACTTGCCAGTGGTGTGCAGAGATGAAGTCACATTTATATGAATTTAGCCGTAAGTCTCGTGTTCAGCGCTGTACTTTTGTCCACCTAGGAGCCGACCTCGGGCTTCGTCCTCCATCAATTTAGCCGTAAGTTCTCGTGTTCCGCTGAGTTCTTTGTCCACCTAGCGGAGGCTTCGCCGCTCATGATTCGCTGGCTGTTCGGAACACGCTGCGTGCTTCTCGGATACCAGGCAGCTACTTAAACGAGGCAGGTCCAGACACATCCCCATTGAACACTCACATGATGCATTTCTCAGATCCCCTCCTCTCTAACCCGTCATCGCTTTCAGAGCAGTTGAGCCGGCGAACTGACAAGCTCCGGTCCAGCATAGTCAGGACCACCTGCAACTCACAATTCGCTCAGACCGCACCAGAGCTCACTGGATTTCGTCAAGCAACAGCTGGCCTTCTCGATGGGATGGATGATGACACCCTTTCCCAGTCATTTCGGAAAACAGTTCAGTTCACGACCTACGACTCATACGCGCCGTTGATTGCAAGGTTTTTCGAAAAGCCAAGTACAGGAAGTGCTATATCGCACCTATTGGCTCCCGGATTGCCGGATTTCCTTGCCGCCTCCAGCTCAACGTCCGGTGGCCTTCCGAAATGCTTTCCCAAACACAACTGCTCTGTCAAAAATTAGATCTCCGGAAGGCGGATCGTGGTCGATTCCTGACCCTCTCCCGAGACGCACCACAGCGTACATATGGTATCTTGGGTGCAATCAAATGGATGCCAAGGATGAAGACAACGTTACCACAATCTACGTAGCCTGCGGGACAGTCCCCCACCAGAGGATGACCTTGTATCTGGACCCCGAAAGGGACTAAGAAAAGATGGCAACATTCAGTATGATGCAAATTATTCAACTTCCATGTGATGCTGACTCGTTGCCTTTCCAGTACTCGACCATGCTGCACCGTATTCTGCTGGATTTATAAATAAATGGCGCTCTTTCCTTCTTATACATGCACTGTTTGCGGTCGGCAGCAGGTCCCTCGAGACCATGTCCATGGTGTTCATCAGTACGTTTGTGGACATGATCCGCCATCTCGATGTGGAATTCGACGTGGTGGTGGACTGTATTGCGAACGGCACTATCCCAGATTTAGACGGGGTAGCCGAAGTTCGCCATCACTTGGAGGTCAGTACCGGCTATCGAAATGCATATCAGAGTATGAATCTTAACTATGTAGTTAAACATTTCCCCGGACCCCGAACGTGCAGCAGAGCTGCGTCGTCTTGGTCGTCCGTCTTCTCGGCCAGGGTGGTGTGGCCACGTTTGGCCGAACCTGCGTTCAGTCACTACTATTGCTAGTGGTTCCTTCGCGTCGTCTGTCCCATTGGTGCGTTTATCGTCCACGTATGATCTCTGCCTGTTCTCAGTATTCCTGCATAGGCTAGATGGTTCCTTGGTCCCAACACGAACATACTTCCTCTTGGCTATGGAAGCACGGAGGACTTGATTGGGTCGCCTTACAACCCACTCGAGTTGAACCGATTCAAGCCAAATAGCAAAATCGTCATCGAATTTTTAGATATCAGCAAGAGTGACTCGATTAGTTCCCTCGCACAACTCGTGAGTGCTTTTCGTGGAATAGGCAGGCTTACTGAGTATCATCATAGTGGGAAGTTGAGCGGGGAAAACGATACGAACTCGTCCTGACGACCCAAAACGGTCTATGGCGGTATCGTCTCGGCGACGTGGTGGAGATCTCTGGGTTCGATCCCACAGATGGCGTTCCAATCATCCAGTTCATTGAGCGCCGCAGGTGAGCGTTCTCATACATTACACCCACACGCGTTCGCTGCTGACCAACCCCTCGACAGTGTGGCCATCCGATTCCCAGACTTCATGATCACCGAAAAGGAGTTGAGGACGGCCATGTCGTCTGTGGGTCCGAATATACTCGCGAAAGTCGTCGACTGGACTGTAGCGGTCGACGATCGACGCGTCCCTGCCACGATTGGATTCTTTGTCGAGCTTACCAGTGACCAAGGTATTGCTTCCCACGCATGCTGCTCTTCCGCCTCTCGCTCATGAGACACTTTTCCCCACTGGACATCGCTCCCCAGTCCCCGATCTCGCACTCGCGCCGCAGCGTGTGCTCGACGAGCTGTTACGAACAAACAATAATATCACCTCCTGCCTCGCAAACGACTTTTTCGGCAAACCGACCATCCGGCTCGTCCGACCTGGGACATTCAGTGACTTTCGGCAGCTGAAACTTGACGAGGGCTCTAACAGCCTCGGACAGATCAAAGTGCCCGTCGCCCTGCCCAAGGCTGCATACGTAACGTGGTTTTCGAATCGAATCGTGCGGGAGTTGTGAATCTCGTCGTCAGTTGGTTCTGGTTTCTTGGGTTTCAGTGACGTGAGGCTCATGTCTGACGTGGGCCTGGGAGAGCGACCGGTTGTTTTGAATTATGATACCTTTTTTTTTCTCGTCCCTATGTGCGTACACTTGAAATAACTGAAAATCGATTTGTCATATACATAATTGGTAACTTGGCACACATGCTATATCACAACATTTTTGCACTCGGAGCCTCGAACCTGTTCGGTCAAGAGCGAATCAACGACTGGTCGCTTAGGGTCCGTACATGAGTATGCCTCACTGCACTGGCACGTCTCGCAAGCAGGTCACAGCGACGTACTTGTCCAGAGACAAAGACGCCAGATGTCATAGCAGCCTGAGCGGCTAGAAAATCTGCAGACTCGGACTGCATTGCCAATCCAGACTCCAAAAGCACCGCTTGAGGACAACAAAACACGAAAATCAATGCAGATAGAGAAAGTCGCTCAACCAACGAACACAGGAACAACACACGAGCCCGATGAACAATGAGGGGCCGTTTTTGGTCTTACCGCAATGTTGTCGCTGTGTTCAAACTTCATCAAAGCTTCATCGATCATCCCTGCGGAGCGCCGCTATATCGCGCACAAACAAGTACAAATAATCGGCCTGCAAGATGGTTTGGCCCTTGGCAAAATATTGCATGTGATCATAGTGGGAATAGTGGGCTTAAATCGTAGATGCGGCAGCGGCTACTTAAATGAGGCAGGTCCCAACACATCCTCACTGAAGACTCATGGATCTCCTCTCTAACCCGTCATCGCTTTCAGAGCAGTTGAGCTGCCAAATTGACAAGCTCCGGTCCAGCATAGTCAGGGCCAACTGCAACACACAATTCGCTCAGACCGCACCGGAGCTCACTGAATTCCGTCAAGCAACAGCTGGTCTTGTCGATGGAATGGATGATCACATCCTTTCCCAGTCATTTCAGAAGACCGTTCAGTTCACAACCTACGACTCATACGCGCCATTGATCGCAAGGTTTTTTGACAAACCATGTAAAGCAAGTGCTGTATTGGACCTATTTGCCCCTGGACTGCCTGGTTTTCTTTCCATCTCGAGCTCAACGTCCGGTGGTCATCCAAAATACTTTCCCAAATATGGTTGCTTGTTGAAGACGGGATCTTCGGATGGTCGATCGTGGGCGATTGCTGACCCTCTCCGGAGACGTACCACAGCGCACATATGGTATCTTGGGTGCGATCAAATGGATGTCAAGGATGGGGACAATGTCACCACAATCTACATAGGCTGTGGGACAGTCCTCAACCAGAGGATGCCCTTGTATCTGGACCCCGAAAAGGACGAAGAAAAGATGGCAACATTCAGTATGATGCAAATTACCCAACTTCCATGTTATGCTGATTCGCCACCTTTTCAGTACTCGACCACGCTGCACCATATGCTACTGCATTTATAAAGAAGTGGCGCTCTTTCCTTCTTATACATGCACTGTTTGCAGTCGGCAGCAGGTCCCTCGAGACCATGTCCATGGTGTTCATCAGTACGTTTATGGACATGATCCGTCACCTCGATGTGGAATTTGACGTGGTGGTGGACTGTATCGCGAACGGCACTATCCCAGATTTGGACGGGGTAGCCGGAGTTCGCCATCACTTGGAGGTCAGTACCAGCCATCGAAATGCATATCAGAGTATGAGTCTTAACTATGTAGTTAAACATTTCCCCGGACCCCGAACGTGCAGCAGAGCTGCGTCGTCTCGGACGTCCGTCTTCTCGGCCAGGGTGGTGTAGTCACGTTTGGCCGAACCTGCACTCAGTCACTACTGCTGCTAGTGGTTCTTTCGCTTCGTCTGTCCCATTGGTGCGTTTATCATCCACGTATCCTCTCTGCCTCTTCTCACTATTCCTGCATAGGCTAAATGGTTCCTTGGTCCCAACACGAACATACTTCCTCTTGGCTACGGAAGCACGGAGGACTTCATTGGGTCGCCTTACAATCCACTCGAGTTGAACCAGTTCAAGCCAAATAGCAAAATCGTCATCGAGTTTTTAGATATCAGCAAGAGTGACTCGATTAGTTCCCTCGCACAACTCGTGAGTGTTCTTCATGGAATAGGGAGCCTTGCTGAGTAACATCATAGTGGGAAGTTGAGCGGGGAAAACGATACGAACTCGTGCTGACGACCCAAGATGGTCTATGGCGGTATCGTCTCGGCGACGTGGTGGAAATCTCTGGGTTCGATCCCGCAGATGGTGTTCCGATCATCCAGTTCATCGAGCGTCGTAGGTGAGCGTTCTCATACATACACCCACACGCGTTCGCTGCTGACCAACCCCTCAACAGTGTGGCCATCCGATTCCCAGATTTCATGATCACTGAAAAGGAGTTGAGGGCGGCCATGTCGTCTGTGGGTCCGGATATACTCGTGAAAGTCGTCGATTGGACTGCAACGATCGACGATCGACGCGTCCCTTCCACGATTGGATTCTTTGTCGAGCTCACCAGCGACCAAGGTATCGCTTCCCACGTATCCTTCTCTTCCGCCTCTCGCTCATGCGACGCTTTTTTTCCACGCTGGACATCAGTCCCCGATCTCGCACTCGCGCCGCAACGTGTGCTCGACGAGCTGTTACGAACAAACAACAATATCACTTCCTGCCTCACAAACGACTTTTTCGGCAAACCGACCATCCGGCTCGTCCGACCTGGGACATTTAGTGACTTTCGGCAGCTGAAACTTGACGAGGGCTCTAACAGCCTCGGACAGATCAAAGTCCCCGTGGTCCTGCCCAAGGCTGCGTACGTAACATGGTTTTCGAATCGGGTTGTGCAGGAGTTGTGAGTCTCGTCATCAATTGGTTCTGGTTTTATTGTGTTTTCACGTTAGGCCATGTCTGACATCATCCAACATGGGCCTGGGAGAGCGACCGTTGTCTTGAATTATGATACCTTTTTTTTCTCGTCCCTATGTGCGTACACTTGGAATAACTCAAGATCGATTTGTCGTGTAATTGGTAGCTTGGCAGACTGGGGTATCACAACATTTCCCCACTTCGAGCCTCGAATCTGTTCGGTCAGAGCTTAACAACGGATCGCTTACACATCGCATCCTGCACTACCCCACAATATTGTGACTCGTGGTGCGGGGATTCCATCACGGACAATGCTATGAACTTAAAAATAAAGGGAAGAAGTTAAGGTATCGTCTACCCCCTTGTCTGCGCATGTACGACATCTACCATTCTCATTGAAAGTCTACTCGCTATCTAAGTTGCTCAATAAAGCAGGTGCCGTCACGCTCGGCCTCGCCCAACCCGCCTAAGGCTGCGTTTGCTGCACCACCGCCCTCGATACCGTCCTCCACGTCCCACACACCAGTGGAGCATGTCGTGAGTGTGTATCAGCGTCCCTTCCTGGGTGAACCTCGCAGCCGAGCCAACTCGTATGTGAGACCGCCCCCTCCGATCGTGAACCAGAATCAGGATCAGGAGGTTCCGCGTGCAGCGAGCAGAGGCAGGTATTATCCGGGCGTACGCAGTCGCTGGTCACGCGTCCGTCGTTGCCCGCAAGAGGTCCCAGCCCAACAGCCGTGCAGCCTTATAACAGAGGTCCTCCCGCACCGAGCGCACCACCCAGCAACGGTGCGCTCCATCGCGGCATGTCTGTCTCACATCAGTCGGTGACGCCAACCAATCCGGTTGGTACCGCACCGCCAGTCGGTTAGGATGGACGCGTGATGCACGACATGATGGTCCAGCCCGTCTCCCAGCCTTCGACGCATTACTCAGAGCTCAATCTGCCCCAGTCCACACGGCCGCCTCGATCATATCCGGGACCACGACACGAGCAGAGCGTTGACCCATCTACAGCAGCAACAGCCACCAGTGACCGGGCCACAGTGACGCACGATGCACACTTGTCCAGAGACAAAGATGCCACATGAGCAGCAGCCAGAAAATCTGCAGACTGCATCGCCAGTCCAAAAACACCACATGAGCGGGACAACAAAACACATAAAATGATGCAGATAGAGCAAGCCGTTCAACCAATGAGTACAGGCACAACACATGAGCCCGATGAACAACAAGGGGGAGAAACATCAATAACAGCTGCCAGAAATGGTAGATCGCACACAAACAAGTACAAATGATCTCCAAGGCGACCAAAATCGGCCACAGTGCAAGATGCCCAAAAGAACCCAATGACTATGGTAACGTGACTGTACTGGGAAGAATGACTTGAACTGATGTGGCAGGCAGCTACTTAAATGAGGCAGGTCCAAGCTGACACACACTCATTAAAGATGCATGGATCTCCTTTTTAACCCATCATCACTTTCACAGTGGTTGAGCTAGCAAACTGACAAGCTCCAGTCCAGCATAGTCAGGACCAACTGCAACACACAATTTGCTCAGACCACACCAGAGCTCACTGAATTTTGTCAAGCAACAGCTGGCCTTCTTGATGGGATGGATGATGACACCCTTTCCCAGACATTGTCTGAACTTTTTTGCCAAGATGCTAATGACTAATCATACAATATCATTAGATTGTACCCCATTATAATGCCTGCTAATGCAAATTGAAGTGAATTAGGTAATTTTTTGCATTGGAATGCCATGATAATGAACTTATAATGACC
>JBBPRV010000465.1:0-19737 GCA_038093235.1 Boletus harrisonii
CCCTGCTGCATCCCCCCAGGATCGACACTCCCGGCGTCATCGACCGCGTCTCCATGCTCTTCCACGGCAACCCCGCCCTCATACAGGGCTTCAACACCTTCCTTCCGCCCGGCTACAGGATCGACATCTCCGCCGACCCACGTGATCCGAACGCCATCCGCGTCACCACCCCCTCCGGCACGACGACCCAGTCCACCCACAGACCCCACCTCTCCTCCCTCCCTTTGGACCCCTTCTCCCTCGGCCTCCCCCCCACCACAACCGCCGCAGCCTCCTTCCTCGGCGGCCTCGGCGCCAGGAATGCCCTCGACAGCAAACCCCCCGGCGAATTCAACCACGCAATCCAATACCTCAACAAGATCAAGGCTCGCTACGCCGATGACCCAGATACCTACAAGCAGTTCCTCGAGATACTCCAGACCTACCAAAAGGAACAGCGTCACGTACAGGACGTAAGCCCTCCCCTCATTTCGCCCGCTCCCTCCCCATACCCCATCCAGTCCCAGGTATACGCCCAGGTCCAGCTCCTCTTCAAGGACGCTCCAGACCTCTTGGCCGAATTCAAGGACTTCTTGCCCGAGGCTTCCATGGCCTTTGCTGCTCCCGGCGGTGTCGCCACCATCCTCCCCCAGCCAACCCTCGGGCCTGGAGTCCCAGCACCCTGGTCCGATATGGACAAGGACAAGTCCGCAAAGAAACCCGTCGTTGCAGCACAAAAGAGAAGGCGTAAAGGTCCCGACAAGGATGCCACTCCTGTCCCTTCATCTCGCACAACAGTCAGTCGTGTTCGTGCCCTCGTCCTCCTACTTCGGTCCATAACTGACGCGTGGCCCAGGCAAAGAAACCAAAACACACACACAAACCCGGAGAGCCAGATTCGCCTCATTATTCCTCCTATGCTCTACCTCCTCCCTCACCACCCCATCCCACCGCACTCCCTCAATCCCACGTCATGCCACCACCTCCGCTTCCACACATGGGCATGCTGCCTCCCGTCATGAACGTTTCTCATCCCGCCATGCAGACACCACCCGACGAACTCTTATTCTTTGAGCGCGCAAAGCGAACCCTAGAAAGCAGGGATACCTACGAGGAGTTCCTAAAGTTGCTCACCCTCTACTCAAAGGACATCATCGACGCCAAAACCCTCGTGGACTTGTCCCAGGTCTTCTTAGGTGACGGCGACTTGTTCGCACAGTTCAAGGATGTACTCCATATAGACGAGCTTCAGTCCAGCGTCGAGCACGGCCCTCCCGGTAGCATTCGCACAGGCCCGCCCGAACCACTACCCGCGCTTCCAGCAGACGAAGGAGAGGGCCCGAGTTATCGCAAACTACCCGATAGCGTAAGTCGCTTCGGTTAAGCTTATGATCTAGCCTCATGTTGCATATAGGAGGTCAATCTAGCCTGTTCTAGCCGCGACGAGCTGTGTCGTTCTGTCTTGAATGATGTCTGGGTTTCCCATCCAACGTGGGCATCAGAAGAGGCTGGTTTCATTTCCCACAAGAAGAACTCGTTTGAAGAAGCGCTCCACAAGAGCGAAGAAGAGCGTCATGAGTATCACGTCCAGCTCGAGGCCCTTGCCCGCACCATCGTGCTTTTCGAACCTCTCAATACGCGCATCGAGGAAATGACCAACGAGGAGCGTGCAACTTTCCGGCTCAAGGCTGACTTTGGCGGGTCTAGCAGGAGCATCTATCATCGCACCTTGAAGAAGGTCTATGGACGTGACGCCAGTGCAGAAGTCATTCAGGCCCTGCAGGATTGCCCCAGCGTCGCAGTGCCAGTCGTGCTTGCGCGTCTGAAGGCCAAAGATGAGGAGTGGCGTCGGATACAACGAGAGTGGAACAAGACCTGGCGTGAGGTCGACGCCAAAAACTTTTACAAGTCTCTTGATCATCAAGGGAATCAATTCAAGCAGAACGATAAGAAACACATCACAGCCAAGCATTTTGTGCAGCACATCGAGAGCATCAAGGAAGCTCAAGAGCACAAGTTTGCGCAGCGGGGTCGACCGTCTTTCGCGGCAGGTTCAGTGGGGCATCAGCTAGAGTTTGAGTCTCCTCAGATGTCCGTATTGCACGATTCGCTCCGTCTTGTCTACTCCTTTTTAGATCACTCTCAGGCGCAATACAGCCCACCGGAGCGGCGTGCTATCGAGGGCTTTCTCCGCCAATTCGTGCCGCTGCTCTACATGTTTCCAGCACAGGAATTCGATACTGCGAGCGGTCCCTCTGACGGTCTACAGGACGATGATTTGGAGCACGAAGCTTTGAACAACTCACGCAGCGGGAGTAGATCCACAATTGGACCATCGATGGCAACGGGGGATATTCGAAAACCATTATCCAGATCACTTCCAGAAAAGTCTTCCCGGAACGACACGGGGGACGCGTCTTCTCTGACGCCAACTTCCCCTCGCTCTCATGGCGCTAGCAACCCGAGATGCAGGTCTAGCGACGTCTGGATTCACACCACCCAGGCTTGTACTAATTTTAATGACGTCCCGACACGCAAACCTTTTTTTGCCAACACGACCGTTTATACATTGCTGTGTTTACTGCAGGTAGCTAGTCTTTTTCCCAGACTGTCACGGTTAATTCATTGATGCTGCAGTCGATCTATTCCCGGCTGGCCACCTGCAAGGAAGATGGTGCCAAACACGTTGCGGGGAACCTCAATCCTATGGATAGCAATCCAATCGCTGTCGAGCTAGGGTTAGATGATCCGAATGGCCCCGGCGCTGTTTTAAGACAGGCCATGGAAGCATTGGGAGAGCAACGACCAGACAGCATACCGAACCTGGTTTACATGTACTTTATTGACGCCTGTGAGAAGCTCTTTGATGGCGAGCTCGAGGTCAGTTTGTTTGAGGAGCACATGCGATGGTTCTTTGGTAACCAGGTAGGTGATTCCAGGACTAGTGCCCCAGGCTGGTGCTGAAAATGACAAATAGGCCTACCTCCTCTTCACGTTGGATAAGCTCATTGCCGCATTTATCAAGCAGGTCAGGGGTGTCTTGCACATGCTCCAGAAATGATGCTAAGCGAAGTGTGATGGTGCAGGTGCAAAGCGTGCTATCAGATAACAAGTCGCAGGAGCTATGGGGAATGCTCCAAGATGCGCGCAAGGCGGAAAGGCTGACCAGTCAGGATATGATGCGGTATCGTCGAGAAGCTGAACGGCACGTGGGATCTGATGAGCATTTATACCGCATTGAATGGGTAACTGGATGGTTGTCTATTCTAGATGACATGGGGATCTCACTGGGAATGGCACAGGACCCGCAGTCGAAGAAAATGCTCATCCAGCTGCTGGACGGCAACGACCCCAGTGCTGAAGTAGACCGGTCGGCGATCGGGCGATGGCATGAATACGTGGGGTCGTATGTGCTGCGGCAACCCACAGAGTGGATGCCAGAGCACAGGGAAGGGAGTGCGATATTCCTAGCAAGGTGGGTGTGACATCGTGGGGATGTGGTCACGCACTGGTTTGATGGGCTAAAAATAGGTCGCTGTCAAGCGACGAATCGATCGTCGGATGGAGCGATATGAGGATCCGGATAAGCCCGCGCACGTACAAGCTGTTGTACGAATCGGGGTGCGAGGATGTGTTGCAGAGAGAGGAGGAGAGGGAGGTGCAGGAGAGGGTGCAGCGGCGGAACGAGGAGCGACGGTGTCGGCTGTTGCTGCTGGGCGGCAGAAATGATTAGTCAACTGCGGCGGAATGACAATTCGGGACTGGGCTATTTTTGGGCGTGCGGAATGACATTACATAAGTCAGCACGGGCGGACTCCCTTTTACTCAGCACTATTGTCGACGACGAGCGGGCGTTGTGCACGACGCCAAGGAACATTCGTGACAGGGGCAGCTGTCTTTGCGCTGACGTCGCTCTGTCGATTGTTGCTCGGCTCGGCCTCCGCATTAAGCCACGCCGACTCCGCAAGACTCTCTTGGCACGTCTTCTGTGCTTGCTCGCATGCTGATGGCCAAGCCAAACCACGCCTACCCCGGTCCAGTCTCTCTCCACACCCCTGCGCGTCTGCGCCCTCCACGCTTTCCCTCCCCGGCCGTCCTCTCCGCCCTTGCTGTCATCGCAACAACACACCCCGTAGTTGCAGGCAGCCCCCTCCCTTACCCGTCCCCACCCCCCTCCTTCCTTTGCCCATTTATCGAGCGCGATAGCATCCCCGCCACGTCCCCCTCACCACCACCACCACCACCGTCGCCCCAACCTTCTCAATGTGGAGCGCTTGCAGACAGATATGTACAAGGAACCGACGGTCTCTGGGAGAAAACTGAGCCATGGACACTGTACGGCTCAACAGTGAGTGTGATCTTGCATCTCGACCGTTTTACCCTCTCAACATCTTGTTTCAGTGTTACTCGACTTCAACTTCGAGCACGGCCGTGCAATCCCAACCAAGTTCCTCTCAATCCTCCATCTCTCCTTACTCTGCATCCATGGTCGAGTTCGACACAACGGTACTCCCTGCCGGCTGGGATAGCGGGACTAGTCTCAGTTCCAACATGGGATCAACCACCATTCTTGCTCTAGCCATCGCCCTGGCCGGCTCTATTTGTGTTTTCATGATTGGCTGTGTCATCTGGAGACGGCGGAAGAAAAGAGCGAGGGATATAGAGCGCAAATTAGGACACAACCAAGGCGCTCACGACAACTCTCAAGACAATGGCCAGGAGAAAGATGCTCGGGGGAAAATGCGAATATGGGCAAAAGCAAGTGCTCGATGGAAAGCCAATATTCGTCACTCGGCGCGCCGGCGAAGAAAAAGACCTACGGTCTCTTCCGTAGTAAATCGACCGCTACATCCGACCTTTTCTGACTCGCCACAACCCTCTGTCGCTGCTCCATCTACTCCCTCTCGTCGTGATTCGATCGCGTCCGAAGACCCTGTCCCTTCCAGACCAGAGACCCTCAATGATAACAGGACCGAACCACCGGCTGTCCTGCCCGATCCCGGGCCTCGTTCTTTATCGCCGCCCACCTACGGAGCGACATTCGTTCCGAGATGTTCCCACCCACCTCTTAACTCCGCCGCACCTAATCCGAGTTCCACACCTCCACCTGCCAGTCCCCATTTAGTTCAAACGAACAATCGGCGTTCCTTTATAGAAGACGAACCGCTCCCCTATATTCCTCCAAGTGACGGGCATGTTGCCACCGACGACAAATCACAGCTTGAGCACATCCGGGGGTTGGCAAGTTCTCCTCCAACTGTTGTCGATGCGGCAGGTGCAAGTACAATCCATTCAGTTTCTGCACCAGAATTGCACGAGGTAGAAGACGATTTGGATGGTTTGGACATCGACTTGAGTGAAGTACCGTCTTCCCATGATTTTGGTTTTCCCCCCTCCTTTCCCCCGCCTCCTTCCAAAGCCGACGTACCTTTACCTTTTGGCTACCTGGATGATCACCCTCTCCGTTACGGAGAGGGAGATGGCATCTTAGTTTCTATTCCCGTTCCTGGGTCACCGTCAGGACCTCCACCCGGAGCTTCTCCGGCTGTACCTCCCATCGATGGCCTTGGTTTAGAGCCCTCTGCCCCTTCCTTTGGGGCTGAAGACGAGTTGTTCGAGGATTGGGGCGATGCTTTATCTTACATCCCCGAGGTTCCCACCTCGGCGGATCCTGCCTGCGCGATAGAATCATCTATATCCTCTGCATCACGCACTTCCTTGCCTTCCACACGAGAATCTACCTCCAGGGATAGCATACCACCTCGCTATCATCCTTGAGGTTTCTATAGGCTGGGGGAAATGCTAAAGGACTTGCGTACTCATGTACAAGTACCGTATGATAAGGGTGTCACTAATTTTTTTTTGTGGATTGTGCTGCACTTGCAATAGTTTGGAACATGGATTGATTTTCCCTCACGTGAGGTCTTCCGATGTGGTGGTCAGATCTAGTAAGATCTTGGTGAGGCTATTCTTCACGGTCCAAAGTCACCACTAGTACGGTCATGGGGAAGTCTCAAAAAAAACGGATGATGCGCAGACACAACCCGGTGAGGGTCCCAGATTCACATCTGCCCCAAGGTCTTGCATCTGCCGAGTCTGCCTCCACAAAAAAAGAGGCTATCCTGCCGATCATCCAAAAGGTATGTCACTCGCTCAAGAGATTGTTCATCAGGTTCAGTAACACCGCCCAGATGGAGAGCCCCGATGGGTCTGAACGCAAATGGGCTTGTGTCGCAGTGTCTAACCTCATACAAAACGATCCATCCACGCGAAGGTTGCTGCAAGGCAAAAATGTGGTGGGAGCCTTGATCACGCGGCTGTCAGATAGTGAAGAGGAAGTGTGGATCGAGGCTGCTGGCGCTCTACGGTCCGTCAGATCGGGCCTCTTCGGGCGATTGTTGACCCTCCATATTCCAGAAATCTGTGTGTCGACGGGGGATATGACATTTGCGCGGAGATGTACAATAAAAACATCCTTGCTCCGCTGAGGACGTTTGTGCCAAAGGTGTGTGCGTGTCATCGTCACCGCCTCATCGGGCTCTTATGGTTTCTCGCACAAGATATCCACACTACTTGCCCAATTTCTTGAATCCCCAAGAAATGCGCCCGAAAATGCGAAAAAGGTGGTGTACGAGTTTGCTGACAATGTAATCACTATTTTGTGGTGCTTGTCGTGAGTCCCTTTACTCTTTTCGACGTGTCACCCTTGTCTCAGGATATTCAGGGAGACTTCGAACAAGGCTCTCAATGCCATCAACCAGATCAATCTCATTCCGTTCTTAATGTCCTTCCTGTCCTCCCGTAGCAAGTTGCCTATATCCACTGTAGTTTCAGCAGGTAGTTTTCTCATGGCCTCTTCATTGTCCACTTGACCAACTGGTCTCATGCAGCTCAAAGTCTATATGTTCTCACAGATGACAACCAGACAGCAATCGACGAAGTCCGTTCTGATGCTGCTTATAGTTCATGTTTGTTGGACATCGTGCGATGCAACGAACATGACCCCAAAGGAAAATCAAAGGATCACTCCAGTGATCGTTTCGAGACCCTCAGGGTCCTGTGTTGTGGTGAGATCCTTCGTGTCCATATGTGGAGTTTCATGGCTCAACCTGGGGGTCAGGCATCATGAGCAATGTGTCGCCATTGCCGCCACCTAGTACTGCTTCCACCCTCAACGGTATTAATGATCTTCTGCTTCCTGTTCTGCGACCTGTCATTTCTTCGGTGTCCTTGGATGAAGTGGCACAACAAGTTCAAGAGCTCGTAACTCGGCAGGTTAGTTGTGCCGTGAAACACCGAATCATTGCTGAATGTTTGGCCAAGGCAAACGAGCCGCCACCCATCGAAAAATTATCTTTAAAAAATACACCAAAGTCAGATCACAAGTCACAGATTGAACTAGATCTCGAGCAGTCGGAAAATATACTCAGGACAGTCCAACTCGCTCTTGAGATCTTGACAGGAGCATGCGCAACTCTACCTGATCCGGTCTCAAGTATCTCGACCGATGAAAATGACGAGGAAGACCTGGAAGGTACGGACATCTCGATTCTCACTCGACGAGTGAATAACTTTTTAGGCGAGGATGTGGAGATGGGCGATGACATGAGAGATGGCACGCCACTGGACGAAAACATAACACGTGAAGAGCCGAAGCGATCCTCAACAGCTCTCCTTCCCGAGCTAGTACGACCTCTTCTGACCCTGGTGCAACCAACATGCCTTTCTTTCCCGCCTCCATCCCGCCCATCAATTCATCCTCCGACAACCTCTGCTCTCAGTGCCATTCATGTGAGCGCCTTCGAGTGTCTCAATAATCTATTTCTTTCGCTCTCGGCCTCCCCGAATGCGGGGCTTGCTGCAGATGAAGATGCCAAACGTGGTGTATGGTCGGAGATATGGGCAGCACTGTCCAAAGTTGGACTTGATATCGCTCCAGGTCAGGAACGCAAGCGGGACATCTGGGAAATTGCCGTTGGAGTCCTCTGGGGCATCGGGAACATTTGGAAGGGCAAATTAGTGAGAGATCCAGCTCCACGTACCTCGCTATTCTCAACCCTCACAAAGGTTCCAGTTGATCAGCAAGCCCAGATCTTGATGAATGTCTGTGACTCGAGTACGGAAGCTCGGGTGCAAGTGAAATGTATTGGTACGCTAGAATGCCTGGCACAATACCCCGATTCTATAGAGGGAAATCAGGTACGTTGGTTGGTTCATGTACGCTGAATTGTTCGATTTGCGTTCTCCGAAGGTGATATCTAGTTATTTATTATCCATCTTACCGACTGCGAGGACGCCATCCACCAAAGGCACCGAACCGCTCCTCCAGGCAGTCTCCGCACTGATCGATATCTATTCGGACGAGAGTCTCCCGTACGATATCAACTTTAGGAACGGCAGGTTTCTCGATCGCCTTGTGGAGTGTGTCGATGGAGTGCGGAAGGCTGTGAGAGCGATCGATCGCCGAAAAGAACGAGATTTGAAGCTGAGAGGAGAGGAGGTGCAAGATAATCTAGTCGCATTTATAAAGTATAGAAGAGGACTTTGATCTGACAATATTGTAAAAGGATATTCCATGTTACACTCCCGAAAGCGGAAAAAACGAGGAAGCCTTGGCAATCCAAAATGGGATGCGAGCTAGGTGGTCCGTGCGCGGTGAAGCACCGTATATAAGCGGGGAGAAGGGCACCTTGAGACTTCATACTTACCTTGATGGCGTGTGCCCCTTCATGTACCTGGGCGTGCGGGCCATAGGGACCTTCCATAGCACGGCGACCCTGTCCATACAGAGGGTAATTGTGGCTTGTATGGGCTTCGGCTCATGCACTGTCTAAATATTTTCCTGTCCTGCCACGGCCACTCTGGCTGGGCAGGCCTTCTTTTTTTTTCGCACCTTTTCGGTTCTAACCCTAACCCTACTGTATCAACTGATCGGCAACAAGCAGAGTTCAATATTCACGGCGCTACAGCGGTGTTCAACTGGTTAGCTTGTATGATTCGCCTAATTGTTTAACATGTAATTTCCAAAACATCTATGTATCCCCACAATTCTGGTGGGTTCTTAGCTGGTATGATTGGTATAGCCTTTCAAAGTCAGTCATCCAGGACGACATGGGTACTCTGGTCGAGGCATGGAATAGTCAACTCCCATGAGAGACTCGGTATATTTCGAGAGAGAAAACACACCTTGTTGCTATCAAATGGATGCATGCCTGTCGCCACTCGGCTGCCTGCAATCAAAGCACTCCAATCAATAATGTCCCATTTGTGGGTACCCGCTAATTTCTGCTCTTGATGGATGGACCTCGCGGTGATCAGACGTTGGTGGGCTATGTCCACGGCTGGCATCGGACAATTGAGTTCAGCGGTGAGGCGACGAATGTGCCTGATCAAGATCGTCAGTATCGGGTAATGCAGTGGACGACCACCACTCACATAGAATCTTTGATCCCCCCGTCAATAGCAAAACCGTTGGAGCCGTCAAAGCGATCGTTCACCATGCGTTCACCGTATGCGATCAAGCTAATGCCTTCCCTAAATCAAGGCGATCAAGTCTCGACAAAAATTCAGAGCCTACCCAGGAGCAGGCATTATATCTGCATCGCCAAGTCAGATATCGCAGCCGAATTCTCGATGGACATACCTTTGACGAGGTTCTGCACGGTGCGGGCCCCAATTCCCGATTTTTCGCCGAGAGTGAGTGTCTCAGCAAGCAGTTCATTGGCGCCCATGATCAGGCCGTTGCCGATCAGTTTGAGAGTTGGAGCTAAAGGGCAGTGGCAGTGGCAGTGAGACATTGCCGTGATGACGCACCTTTCTCGATATTGCCGCCAAGGTCGATGACCTTCCGTCCCACGCCAGGCACCGTGAGATACGCTATCTCTTTCTTGGACCGGTAGTCGCCACTCATTGCGAGAATGAGGTTCCCGGCATCTGCCGCCGTGGGAGGTCCAAAGACCGGAGATGCTACAAATCTGCAGTGCGCGAAACTGGAGATAAGCTTATCAATATCCCCTGAAAAGTTATCATTATCATCCGTCCAGCTGGGGACTGTATAAGAGAATGCTTGCCAGCGAGGGTAGGGTAGATCTTTCACGGCTCAGGTGATTGTAAATGGATATCTTGGATAGACCCACCGTAGTGGTATCGACGAAAATCTTTGCTTTGGAGGGTGGTGTTTCCTAGTGGGGAATGAGATACTGCTCGCTTATTTGTAAAGTAATGAGATAAGACACACCGACAACGCCTTTGCAAACTCATTGTATACGCTCTGTACACTAGCATCGTCGGAAAGATTGGTAAATATAATATCACACTCGGTAGCCAATTGAGCTGGGCTTGAAGCGACTCTGGCAACCGATGGGCCGACCTGGTCGACAAGTTTCTGCGCCTTAGACAAGGTGCGGTTATACAAGAGGACAGGGATCGTGTTTGATTGCGATTGTCGAGATGTGGCGATGTTACGTGCCATGAAGTAGCCCATGGCACCAAGGCCATACCATCCGATCTTAGGGGGATGAGGGGATGGGGTGGTAGGGCGGGAGAAGGGGACTGCGTCAGGCTGCATAGCAGAGAGCCTCGAAATGTCTGACATGCGGGACGTCCAATATATAGGAAAGTCGGGGGCCTAAATGTGAGCGCGAGTACACTATGCAGAGAGCGTAGTACAGAGACTTCGCCGAGAGTCGGGTCAGATAATTTAAACCCGGATCGACCCCCCGATAATCGCGTGACCCGCGTCTACTAGTCACGTGATCTATCCACTTCCACGACTTAGTGAACACTGAAGACTAGCGTTGGCGGTCAAGCGTGTCCCTGGTCTTGTCCGTTGTCCCTGCTTGCAAAATCACCACCATGCAGCAGCAGGTCTACCCCGTCGAGCACAAGGGCACTTTGCTTCCAGGCCAGACAATTTCTGTGAACAAGTACACTGTCCAGGTGGAGAGGTATCTCAGCCAAGGTCTTCGCCAGTCTCGCCTTGCTATCTCAGTGTCTGAACACTCTTATTCAGGTGGCTTCTCCTATGTCTATCTCGTGAGGACAGCGACACCCGTGTACAACACGACCCATCACGTTCTTAAGCGCATTGCCGTTTCGAGCGAAGCGTTGCTCACCGAGGTCAAGAGAGAAGTCGACATCATGGTGCGCAGTATGATTGCCAACTGCATGTTATCGCTTTACACCATGATATCAGAGGATCCTGAAAGGGCATCCCAACATCGTTCATCTCATCGACGCCGCATGGCACAGGATGTCCAATGGCCAGTACGAAGTTTTTATTCTTATGGAATTTTGTCCAGGTACTTAGTGTCCTGTTTTACCTCCTGAGGTCTCATTTCAACAAACTCTAGGCGGAGGTATCATCGACATGATGAACAGGCGTCTTAGGGAACGTCTCACAGAAGCAGAGATCCTGCAGATCTTTGTCGACGTCCTTGAAGGAGTCGCAGCCATGCACAATCTACGACCGGCTTTACTACACCGCGACCTCAAAGTAGAAAACATCCTCCAATCATCTAGTACTTCCTTCAAGTTATGCGATTTCGGATCGGCGACGCCAGTTGCACCTCGCCCTCCATCTACAACGCAAGAGATCAGGGTGCTCGAGGCTGATCTTAATCGCCACACAACTCTTCAGTATCGACCTCCTGAGATGATTGATCCATATCTACGCCGTCCTGTCGATGAAAAATCAGACGTTTGGGCTTTGGGAGTGTTGCTTTACAAGCTCTGCTACTACACAACTCCGTTCGAGGAGCATGGTCCTTTGGCCATCTTGAATGTACAATATCGAATTCCACCATATCCTGTATACTCTCCGCAATTGAACGGCTTGATCGGTACGTTGGCCCGATTACGCGTCTTGCCTTGACTCATCCTTTTACATCACCGTAGTATCGATGCTTCGTGAGCATGGCACCCAACGCCCATCTGTGTTTGAGCTCCTTGCTCAAGTTCATCACATGCGCGGAACCAAATCACGTTTCACCTATCTCATTGTGCCACAGCAACCTCTCTCACCACGAACCCTCCAGCCCCAATCAGCCACACCACTTGACAATTCGGTGTTGTACCGACCATCCTCGGCCACCACGCAACGGCCGTCACCAGCGAAAAATACTGGTATCCAGGCAAGAGACAAAGTACTAGAAGCTATCGCCCCAATGCGACGCGGACGTCCGTCTCCCTCTCAGCAGCACGACCTTGCTGTGCCAGAAATGTCGAAACCCCCTAGTCCGCCAAAGTTACCGCTGGAAGCAGCGAAGCCTCCAAAGGTTGATCTATTGGACGATCACTTTGGTGTGGAGGAGGACAATGCGTGGAGAGTTATGAAGAGTAGCGCAACGAGTGATGGAGCCATCAAGGGCCCCAGTTCTAGTAGTTCCGCGATGTCAGCGTGGAAGCCAAAGGGAGGCACGCGGGGTGAATTGGATGCTACCTGGAGTGTTGAATCGCTTACCTCCGAAGTGACAGATAGCGACGTGCGCTCACCTAGCAATACCTTTGGGGACAACTTTGCGGAGAACCTATGGAACGCATACGATGGCAACAGGGCAGGCTCCAGTGCGACTCCCTCTATCTCAGCAGAGAAAGTGGCTCCGTCGAAGATCGCGCCTCCTCTAGAGGGGTCTCGAACCACAAAGCTTGTCATCACCAAGGGAAAGGACGCTTTTGAGGGTTTGGGCCTGACGTCTTCCACACACCCCGCTCCAACCCTGGGTGAAGCACGTAAACTGAGGACTGGGTTGGCGGCAGTGAATGCCTACAATCGTTCCACTGTCGCACATAGCTCTTCGTCGACAGCGACAAAGCCAAAGCTTACCACCGCTAGCATAAAGCCGACGCCCTCGCCTCGTCCATCACTCTCACATGCAAACTCATCATGGAGGATTAATCCTGCTACTCAGACTATGTCAAGCTCGATTTCCTCGACCACCACAGCGTTTCCTCAGATTGGCGATTCTTCTGCAGAGACACGGTTCCCATCCCTAGAAGAGTTGGATGCAACCATGACCTTCTCACAGAAACCCACTCGTTATAGTACGCAACCAGAACCGAACCTCGGGGACCAGAAAATCATTGATTTATCAGTTCCTTCAACTTCTGCAATACCCCTCCGCCCACAACATCAGCGTTCGGTTGCGAGTTCTACGATGGCACAAAGTAGTACTCGTTCCGAACAAGTTACAGGGACTCCGGTTCGCGAGACAGAGGAAACATCGAGACATGCAGCACGTTTGGAGACCGGCGAAGGCATCTCACCAGTGAAGCGTCCCAGTGGTCGTCCACCATCACGATTGTCGTCATCTGCGAAGCACACCGCCAATGCCTCCTCCAAACCGTTGGAGACCCAAGATTTGCTTGACATGGCGGGTGACTCAACCGGTGCTCTCTTGGCTCCACAGAGGATTCGCGAGTATAAAGACTGGCTAACAGGGGACAACGACATGGCATCGCCAACCAAGGACCGTGGAGTCTCCGACGCGAATCATCCAGAGACACCCGTATTGCGCGAGTTTACGCATAAGCGTTCTTCGTTCGTCGAAGAAAATAATGTCCACATCCAATCGCCACAGGAAGCCATCACCGGCCAACAGCCGCCTGAACGTTTCATGCGAACATCAACATCCCCATCTCCGACCAGGAGAAAGCCACGGAGTTCACGATCCAAGGAGCACAAACAATGTACGAGCCTGACTTCGAGCCACGAAAACCCCATGCTCCCGAGTCGACCCCCACCTGCCCCATCGACACGCTCCTTGAATACCAGTCAGGATTCAGCCACGGGGTCAGCTACTCGCCCTTCATTTGAACGGTCTGCCTCTTCAGATGACCGGAGGACGCAACCATTAGAACCCCCTCGAGAGGGGAAAATATGTTCAAGTGACGAGGAGAGTCCTGAGGATGCTGTGGGATTTAGGGTGTCGAAATCTGTCGAGAAGACATCCGGCCCAAGACGTAAAGGAAGGCAGAGTTCTGTGCATGACTTGGTTGACCTATGGGGAGGTGGTGTTGTCCAGACAAGAGAGCGGCGGAAGGACTCACTCCCGAATCCATCCACTGATCCCCCGCACGACTCTGTAACGAAGCCACCCAAGAGCCGGTCCATTGCCATCCCTTCCGCTATGAAGTTCAACGCAACCTCACCGCAACATCTACAAGCGGCGCGTTCTGGGGCGATGGAGATGCCACGATCACCTAGTAGGTCACCGAATCGACGTTCTCCGGGCTCCCACATGAAACAAATGTCAGCTGTGAATTCAACTTCCGGTACGCCAACCGCAGCTTCTCGAGGTCGTCCACAATCCTTGTTCGTGTTCCCAATGTCGAAGTCCACCTCTGATGGGAAGTTGGATACACCTGCGACACCGCCTGGCCTGTCTGTTCCCCAAGACGGCTCTCGTGTCGGCGGTTCCCGTCGACCATCGATCACAGATATGGTCCAGAAATATGAGGCCATTGGCAAAGTTTCATCCCCCCTCCCAAAATCGGCTGTGGCACAGGGAGTAACGCCAACGACCACAGGACGCGCCTTGCAACAATCCCTGCATTCTCCTGCAGCTTCCAAACTCTCCCCCTTCCGAGTTGCTCCTGCATCCGATGACATCCCTCCAGCTGTCGACACCGAGAAGCGCCAGTTACTGATCAACCCAAAGTCTAGCTACAGTGGACCGACGGAAAAGTGGGTGGACCCATCCAGAAGCCAGGGTTCAGTTTCGGGATTACCCATAACTTCATCCAGCAAAGTGTTGTCACCCAGTTCCTCCCAAGGTGGCATTGATGGTTTGCCCCCTGCTACGACTCTTGCCGCAAAGGCTACCACACCGCCTGAGGAAGATACGCGCGCCCCTTCTCCCGAAAAGCCATATCAGGGCGTCGGTAAACTCATTGATCAGTGGCAAAGAAAATCAGAAGAAGCTTCTCGTGGTCCTGTTCCGAGACGGGGGCTTACCACGAAGCGAGCTGGCCTCGTTGGTGGAGGTGTCAATCGGGACAATTGAACATTGTGAGACACTGTTTATTTCCACGTGAACTATCGTCCTCACTTACAAATGAGATAGGTCGAGTGGACTTTACAGGTGGTAAATTCATGGCGATAATTGTACTTAGAATCCGAGATCGATCTTAACCTACAGGGGAAATGTCCAGCTCGGCACTCCGAGTCTAGGCATTCAAAGACGCACCTCTGCAACGCGACCTTCGATATTATCGGCAAAAATGTCTACGAAAGACCGGAACGTCTCCGAGACTTGCGATCCATTGCATCGCCTGCATTTTGAAGTCGATATGGCCGTCAGCGCATCAGCTACTAGCTTCTTGTCTTTGACTGTCTCGCCGCGAGTGGATCTCTGCAGAGCGTGTTCCGACTGCCTCATATACTTGAGCCACCACTTGTGCACTGACATGCGCTCCGTCCGGCCGCTTCGATACTTCCGAGACGGCGGGTAGCTGACTGTGGTCCATCCCAAAGCTTCATCACTGTCATGGCCGTCGCACTCAAACAGGCACGACCACTCTGTATACACGATCCACTTGTGATCAGTTGCTAGAGAACATGCAGCTGTCATGCATGCCTCCCTATACAGGAGGAGGCGGCATAAATTGCCAGCGTGGATCTTTTCTAGATCTGGTACGTATCCACGGACCAACGTTGGTAGTGCCAGGGTGTACTTGGCCGCTAACCGCGCGGCCTCGTGACACTGGTGTTGACATGCGAGGGCATAGACCCTCACAGGATCTTCATAGAGAAACAACGGATTGGAGAGCTCCTTGAGTGCCACATAGCGAACGTTTTCCATGTCGTATTTCACCGTTGCCTCGAGGACAGCCCGAAGGTCGCCGAGATTGCTGACCCCGAACCGTTTCCCAGTGCAACTGG
Organism: Boletus harrisonii; assembly: GCA_038093235.1. NCBI lineage: Eukaryota > Fungi > Basidiomycota > Agaricomycetes > Boletales > Boletaceae > Boletus > Boletus harrisonii. Next base: position 15,860 of record JBBPRV010000465.1, read on the forward strand.
GTGGATGGCACAGGGTCAGGATATGACTGAGCGTGTATCTATCCTCTGACAAGTCAATGACTGGAAGTCCATCGCAGCGCGCATCGACGTTGTCCGAAGTGTCCGGCTGTGGCAATGTGAACATGTCACTGAACACGGGATGCGAAGGACAGAAATATCTTCCAAGAATAGAACAACTGTTTGTCCGAAGAGCGTAGGATGACATCAGCAGCGCGCTGGTTCAAGTCTTTTTCCATGATGGTCGAGGTGTGGGTCGAGCGGAGGCAAGCTGTTTTAGGGGGTCAGACAGGAGTTCGATGTTTTGCGTAATTCGGGTCACAAAAGGAAACCCTTGGTACATGACGTCAGAGTCTGGAAGAGAATACGTCGCACGACAAGACGGTGTACACGATGTACCCATCTACAGTGCAGGGCTCATCCGAGCAATCAGTGGCTGGCAACCTGTGCCAAATTATTCACCAGATACATCAAGTGAGTAGAAGTGACTGTATAGCCGTCACGGTGACCTATCTGAGTCATCCCCAATGTCAAAGACACCGGTATCGGAGTCTGTTAGGCGACAGTACGAGCCGCCAAATGCTTTCCGTGCAACGTCTCTACCTTTGCCGAGCTGCCATGATTGTCCATCAGCCCTGTTTCCCTGAACCAACTCGGTATCACCCCCAATACCGAGCTCGAGAGCAAAGGCATCCGCACGGGCCAAGTTTGACTCGCTCGGGTGGATAAATATGTCGTCTGGCTTTGACCTCGTGCGAGACCTCCCAATGGGATGGCGTCTTTCAAACGAGGTCCCGATAAGAGGCTCCTCCGCCCTGTGGAGGTACGTTTCGATCAGTTATCCAGTGATTGATTTCAGGCACGTACTGCCTCTCCGAGTTCGGTTCTTGGTATTCAAGATATTCAATGGCGAACTGCCCTATGGACAGCGAGACCACCTAAATAGGAAGCGGTCAAGATCAGACGACCAAAGTTGCAGTGCTCCTCGATACGGTGAGTTTCGCTTACAACAATAGCGATGACGCTAGGAAGCGCAATCAGGGTCGAGTCTCAAACGACGTTGGAAACACGCACCCCAGTTGACTTGACATCGCCACGAGCATATATAATCTACACGCCATGAGTTGGTCTTGACGCGTGCCACTGAAACAAAGGATGTTTCCAAGACTCACAATCTCAAGAAAGTGACGAATCCATACATGACGCTTCTCCAAGCTGCAATTGCAAGCCGCGAGTGCCGCACCGTACTCGGCTGTACCCCTTTATTCAAGACAGCAGTCAGAAACCTACAAGAAGAATGATGAGCACAATGGTGAACACGCGTCGTGAGGGAGACGAGTGGATACCTCTCAACAAGACATATCACACTTATAACGATGCTGCCTAGGATGAATGACCAGAAGGATTGCAGACGTAGAAAACGAAAGAGAATGTGTTCTCCGAGGAATTCAACATGGAGGTAGTCTACCCACCCATCCATGCTCTTGTTCCGTCGTATTGGCAGGACAAATGTTATGGATAGTCATATTACGTCATACAGTTTATTGTTTCATTAAGCTGACGGCAACGATGCCTAAATACCATTGCAGCCCCGTTGTACCTTGCGCTCTGAAGTGAGTGCTGCTGCTTCTCTAGCCTTCTGCTCCCTCCACTCGCACGAATCCTGGTACTCACATGTGCTAAATATCGTCAGGTATGTAACTGCAGCGAACGATACACCAACGAGAACTTACAAGCAACGATTTGTTTGGCTCACGTCCACCCCCCTGGCGGGTCGAGTACCAAACCACCATTGGAGAACATCAACAAGGTGTGCATCAAGTTCATCATCATTCATTTTGAACTCCTTCATTCCAATGATGGGAGATATATTGGCGGTAGCACCCTCCTGCACTTGCTCTTTGGGCGCAAGCACGACTGGCTTTGTTTCCTCAAACGGAGGGTCGTCTAAGTTACGCTGATATCAATACTGGGTTCAGCTTTCCAACAAAGGTTCCCACCATGAAGTACATCTGCCCGTTGTAAATTATTTGCTGGAACTTGTGCTTGGTCTGCTTGGGTCAGTAACGACTGCTGAATTGCCCAAGCTAGCGTGGGGTCGGTTTGGTGATGAGAAACCTGGCCAGCCTTCTGATGCCCCGTCTCGCCGAGACTCTCTTCGATGGCGCGAGCGAGGTCAAGTTCTTCTTGAAGTGCGAGAGCTTCGAAGGAATCACCCATGCCTTCTGTCTCTGTAGCTTTGTGCTTCCCTTTCCCTCGTTTTCCCGCATATACTGACCGACGAAAAACGACCCGCAGTTGTCGACTGACCCCTATGAGGCCAGGGCGTTTCCGTTGAACCGTGGAGATCCACTCGGAAACCAGGCGATTGAGATTTACATTGCAATCCGTTGAATCAACCCGTCGTTGTTCCCAGAGGATGTCTTTCAAAAACTGGGCCGAGAGGGGTTTATTGGCACTAAGGTTTAGTCGGCTCCATAGTAGATCAAAATCGAATGTCTCGGGTTCCAGAAGAGAAGAGAGCATGCGATGATACGTCATAAGCTGGAGGCGCGGTGACAGAATATCCTCGTCCAAAGGAATGGTCGAGGACTGGCGTGTCTTGTAATCAACAATGCGTAACTCATACAGGTTCTCAGGGTTAGTCGGATCGGTAACGTGGCCTGTATTCATTGCGGTTGGTAATTCCTGAGCGGGGGAGGTGATTTGCTGCAGCATCGGCGGCGATAGCTGTCGTTGTTTCTTCTTTGGTGGAGAACCAGAAGGTGTGCTTGAAAGAGATCTCGGTGAGACGAGTTGATCTCGAATTCCTTGGGTTAGGGGTGCCCGGACTACCTCATCCTTGGATATGAGTCAGGAGCAGGAAGTGATGAGAGATAGAGAAATGGAATACAATGACGCCTAGAACGACCTGGGCATGTGTGATTGCGAACACGGGAAGTTCCCTCTGACGGAGTATTAGAATGATGGAGACAACACCGGAGAGAGATGGTTACCACAATACCATTAGAGACTAGTTGGTTGAAGCCATCTATGAGCTGCAGAAGGCTAAGGAATGACGATGAAGAAAGGAGTGAAGACCGTGCCAAGCGACTGACCGAAGACCGAAGCGTTCCTCCCCGGAGACGACATGGACGACGAGTTTGTCGGGATATAACTCGTCTTCCAAAGCTTTGTGGACAGACTCGACAGGAGGATGAGAGGTGGGGGAATGTTTGGATAGATTAAGCACACCTTGCCGCGTTTGAGTCTGCGGTCGTTTGCGTGGGCTACCTGTTGATGGACGCGAATTTGTTTTCCAGTCTTTGCAGTGAACGCGGAGGGACGTAGATGCAAGGGTTTGTGGCGTTTTCCATAGAGACTATACTCGTACTGGACCTCACACCTGGGGAGGATGAGTTGTTGTAGGGAGAGGGGAGGAAGAGCTACCAAAGAGGGGAGACGAGGTCGGTGACGGCGATGTGTTTTTTCCAGGAGAGAAACTTGTTGAATGGGCTGTCTTCGATGGCTATTTGTATGGCTGGACCGCCGTGTGCACGGGCCAGGTGGGCGTCGATTGCGGCGAGGTCTTGATCTGTGAATTCCGAAAAGTCGTACGCGTCGAAGTCGTCGTCCGATTCAGACATGTCGAGTGCCGCGGAGAACGAAAAAAGAAGTCGTTCGACTTTAGCTGTCCACCAGTCACCGATCGCCAGACACTTGTCATGTCTCTCTCTTCCATGTCCCGCCCATGTTCGCGACGATCGCCCTCCTCTGTCTCCTCTCCGCCCTCCTCGCCGTCCTCCTCCTCCGCCCTCCCCCGCACCACCCCCTCGCCTCCCCCGACCCCCTCCCTCCCCCGCACCCCCACACCCCGCCGCTCCCAACTCGCCATGTTTCCT